>JAQPZY010001440.1:2735000-2947379 GCA_029931535.1 Margaritifera margaritifera | reverse complement strand
AACATTCTCTCAATTGTGCATGTTGCTAATGCCAACAATTTCTAAGAAATACATAATAACTGTAGAGCGGTACCATAGGAGGGGTAGTGATAACAAACTTGTGTTAATGAACAGACAGACAAACATTTGCATTCAGCTGCAAGTCAGAAAGGGAAATAACTCTTACAAAAGTTGTGAGAGCAAAGTGATTTGTCAATAGGAACAGGTTCAAAATGTCATGGCAATCCATTGAAAACTGAGAGACTAGTTATGTTCACATGATTATGTCCTGCACTAAATCAAACTCCACGTAAAAATGGCAATAACTCTAACAAAAACCATAGCAGCACAATGATTAGTTGATATGTTCCTCATAACATTTCCCAATCAATGATTAGTTGATATGCGCCTCTTCAGATGATGATCATAACATTTTCCAAATTCATGGCTCTTTGAGACTAGTTGCGTTCTGAAGACACTGTATTCAACCTTAGGCCAAAAAGGGCAATAACTCAAACAAAATTGGGGGAGCAAAGTGATTTGTCACTATGGGCATCTTTAGGTGATGAGCATAATATATACCAAATTTTGTGGCAATCCATCAAAAACTGTTAGACTAGTTGCGCTAATGAGTTTGGGTCGTACAATGTATTAAGCTACAAAAAAAAAAAAAAAAAAAAAAGGCCAATAAACCTTAACAAATATTTGTAGACATGCGCATCTTCAGGTAATGATCATAATATTTAACTGTATTTCATGGCAAATTCTTAAAATACTGATGGACTAGTCATGCTAATGAGATTGTGTCATACACTGCTACAAGACAAAAAGAACAATAAAAAAGTTTGAGAAAAGTGATTTGCAGCATCTTCAGGTAATGCTCATAATATTTACCATGTTACACGACAATCCATCAAAAACTGCAGGACTGGTTGTGGTAACAAGATTGTGTGCTGGACATGCATGAGGGTTACTATAAATAGAGCAATGTATAGCTTTTGGAACTAGAAGCGGACTGGTGACAGGGGAGAGAACAGATTTTTGAAACTGAATTTAAATACAGTAGTAGTAAAGTGGGATCTTGAGAACACCATTATGCTATTTTGGTAAGTCACGGAGCAGCAAAATGTTTGTAGGATCCCGTGAGCTGTTGAGGGGTGGGTCTAGGCAGGCCTCTGGCGGCCATGGTAGGTTGGGTGACTATCACCAACACACCAATTAGAGACGTGAAGGATACTGTCATGGACATCCTGAAGTGTAAGCGGTAAGACAGCGTGGGGGAGGAGTCCTCTAGCAATAAAGGCATTACCTTTGATTGTGATGCCTGAAGAGAAGGTTGAGACTACGTAGAACCCCCCGAAACCTTCGAGACCTTATTTCCAGTGGCTGTTAACATGTATCTGTCTCGCCAATAATCACGGATCTTACTAGATACGATTGGACCCAAGGCACTTACTTTGTACGATGGGGATATTCCATCCCACCTCCTTCCATAGTTAACCTGCGCAAACTTTTCTTTAGCGCCAGTGCCTTGGAAGAAGAATCTATGGAGCATGTAGATGGGCTCGAGGACCCGTATGAAATGGGCCAGCTTAAAAGGGCCGTCAACCTTACCAGCTAAGGCTCATAAGCTGGAGAAGCACATGGCTAAGGGAGGTCAGGGAGGATAGAGGAAGAATAGATGACGCAGCTTAGGCTGCACCCTCGCCTAACTTTTTGACAAACCCTGAGTCAAGAGCGCCTTTTTATCAGCATCACTGATGGCTACCGTGATATGGGCCGTTCTAGCAGCCGCCCGTATGTCATTCTTAAGGGTCATATAATTGTTCATCTCGTCCAAATTGAGCGTGAACTCATCCTCAGACAGGGAGGCATCGCGAAGGGCTCGCGAGACTAATTCTGGGATGGAGTTGAACTTACTCTCTGCCAGGACCCGAATCTGATCGTGCTTTTGAGCTTTGACGCGAGGCATCGGATGGTGAACTGTCATACAAGCGAAAAGAGTCCACACACAAGTGATACACCCTCCAGTGGTATAGCGAGAGAGGCAGCCGCCAGAGTAGCGAGCACCCCCACACCCGTGATCCCGATACATACGGCTACAATGATAGGCGCCGCCACCATACGGTCGACAATGTTGACCGCTCATCCATATTTTTTGCAGAGGGAACATTATTGCTCAATCTCCACCTTGAGATGGACCTCAGTATCACCAATCTTTTTCAGGCGGTATTTATGTGTGTTAGGATCGTCGCTTTCTTGTTGCCGCATAAATGAGACGTCAAACTCATTACAAGGAGCACCCCCACCCCCAGAACAATGCCACCAGAATTTTGATTTGCTTGATAACAAAACTAACTTCTTTATCCCCCCTTACCATCCTATGATCCCACTTATAAAGTTAAAATCTCTACCCTATTCTATAAAAACCTCAACCCTATCCTACCTTCTTTTTTACAAACAAAACTACTGTCCTCATAATCTTACATATCAATACCTTATTATTTACTATACACCACCTAGCTGTCTAATATCCAGCACCCAGTTATCTACTAATATCAACACCCAGTTATCTACTATCCACCAACCTTGTATCTACTATAAACACCCAGTGATCTACTATCCACCTGTCCGTTATCTACTATTCAGCACCCAATTATATATTATCCGCCATATAGTTATCTAATATCCAGCACCCAGTGATCTTCCATTCAATTATCTACTATCCAACACCCAGTCATCTACTATCTACCAATTGATTAACTACTATCAATACAGTTATCTACTATCCAACACCTAGTTATCTACTATTCAGCACCCAGTTATCTACTATCCACAAACCAGTTATCTACTATCCGACACCCAGTTCCACAAACCAATTATCTACTGTCCAATACCCATATATCTACTATCCAGTACCCATTTATCTACTATCCACCAAACTATTATCTAATATCCAGAGTCCAGTTATCTACTATCTATCAATAAGAGACCTACTATCCACCAACCAATTATATACTATCAACGCAAAGTTATCTACTATTCAGCACCTAGTGATCTACCATCTACAAACCAGTTACCTACTATCCAGAGCCTAGTTACCTAATATCAAAACCTTGCACCCAGTTACCTACTATCCACCAACCAATTATCTATTATCCAGTACCCAGTAATCTACTATCCACCAATCAGTTATCTATCCTTTTTAAATAAAAATAACCTAATCCTAACCCTAGCACTTATAATCCCTCTTATAAATAAAGTAAAAATCTATATTTCCATCTATAACATCTCTACCTTCCTATTTTAAACAAAACTTTCACCCCATTCGCACAAGGTAGGATGTAAAAGCGCCAAAAAAAAACCCCAACAAAAAAACAACAACAAAATAAAACCCCATAAATAAATAAATAAAATAAAATTGCTTATCAATAAAAAAATACCTTTTCTATTTCCCCTTATTTATTTAGGATACCCCTTATAACGTGAAAATCTCTACCCCTTCTATAATATCCCCACCCAACTGACCCCACACCTTTAGATGTAAAAGAAGCAGTATAAAATACAATTTAAATCCATTATCAACAAACTAACTTTATTATCTTCCTTACCACCCTATAACCCCTACTGTAAAGTAAAAAATCTCTACCTCCATCTATAATGTCTCTACCCTCACCTACTCTGCTATTTTTAAACAAAAAACTACAATCCCATGCACACGAGGTAGGATTAAAAAGAAGCAGTGTAAATAAAAACAATTAACACCCACCCTCTACAAGCCCTCTTATAATTTAAGTAAAAAATCATCTAGCCTCTTCTATACTGCCCCTTAGTTACCTCTCATTACAATATTCCTAACCGCAAAAACTCTCATAATTTAAACAAAACTACCCTACTCTGTCTGTCTACTTTTTTTTTAGGTGGAAAATATGAATTGATTTGCATTCTAAATTATGTTCCAATAGCTGGCAAAAAACTTGTGCTGGATCTTAAATATGTTACAATTCTGCTACCGTACTGTGAGGTCAAGGTTTCGTTCATCAATTTGATACAAATTTAGGGATTCCCCCCCCCCCTCCCAATCTTGGAGTGATAAATACACTAACTGACTTTGGTTTACCCCCAAGGTCTCTGTACTTGTGAAAAGTTGGAAATTAATTTTTTAAAAATCTAGACAGAGTGTTTTAGCAAAATGTAATGTGCGGAAGTTCATTTTGGTTTACTGTTGTTTAAAAGCACCAAACTAAAGCATGTGTGTGTGTGTGTGCGTGTATGATAAACATAGAGAAATAAAGAGAGAGAGATTTATTATTATTATTATTATTATTAATTTTTCATGATGTATGAGAGATGCGTGACATAGCAATGAATGGCACCAAGGACCCAAATAGGAGTCCTTGACTTTCCAAATTCTGACGTCGTTTGTATGTTTCGTCGTACAGCTCTTCCATGGTGGGACCTGAGAAAGAATTTGTGAGGTCTCGTTGATGATAACATCTAGGACATCCGTGATATAAACATCCTTGAAATTCGAACTTCCTTTGTGAGTTTTCTAAATCCCAACCATCTACAGAATAAAATCCGATTTTCTTTTCACCACCACCGTTTCTAGTATGTTGTATGTGTTTTTCTTCAGTCTCACACAAGTAATGGAGCCAACGCAAAGCTTTGGCGGAGTATCGACGACTGACTGCTTCATTGGTTTGTGGAGATATGATGGCTAATGTGTTCTAGGACATGAATTTCTTTCGGTACACTAATTCACACGCTTTAGCAATGGTAGAAGCTTCCTTAAGTTGATCGATACCTCCGTGATCCATAACTAAGTGTCGATATTTTCCACAACACCGTCGTAAAATCTTTTCATTAGATCGGCCATTGTTCAACATTTCTTCTTGAAAGTCAAAATAGTCTGAAGAGTGAAGTTGGTACCAAGTGTAGAGTGCTTCTTGTTGTTCTGTGTGCATACCCTTCAGGATCGTAGTGGTGAATTTATGGCAAATGTGAGAGCACAACGTTTTGATTAGATTCAGTATTAAAAACGTGTGGAAAATAACCTTTTGTCATTTCTGTCATTCCAAACGTTTTACGCATTCTAGCTAAAGGCATGGCTAAATAACTCAAGGAATCTTTAGACTGTACTTGTCCTACAGTGACCTTGGGGGTAAAACAAAGTCGGTCAGTGTATTTATCACTCTAAGATGAGGGGGGGGGGGGTCCCTTAAATTTTTTAAATCAAAATTGATGAATGAAACTTTGACCTCACATAGTACGGTAGCAGGATAGTAATATCTTTAAAATCCAGCTCAAGTTTTTGCCAGCTGTTGTAACATAATTTGGAGTGCAAACCAACTCACATTTTCCTACCTAAAAAAATAAAATAAAAATAATAATAATAAATAAAAAAATAAATAAATAAAAATAGATGGACGCGAATGGGGTGGTAGTTTTGTTTAAATTAGGAGAGTATTTGCGGTTAGGAATATTGTAAAGGGAGGTAATTAAGGGACAGTATAGAAGATGCTAGATGTTTTTATGCTTAATTTATAAGAGGGCTTGTAAGGGGAGATAATGAAGTTAGTTTGTTAATAAGGGTTTTAAATTGTATTTTATACTGCTTCTTTTACATCTAAAGGTGTGGGGTCAGTAGATGAGTGGGTTTTGATATGTAATGATTATGAGGATGATAGTTTTGTTTTTTAAAATTCGAGGGTATGTTGCATGGGGATATTATAGAAGGATGTAGAGATTTTAACTTTATAAACGGGATCCTAGGTGCGTAGGGGCGGTTAGTAATATTACAGATGGAAATAGAGATATTTATTTATTTATAAGAGGGAGTGTATGGGGTAAGGAAAGGGTGGGGGTTAATTATTTTAATTTATACCCCTTGTTTTTAAATCCTACCCTGTGTGCATGGGGTGGTAGTTTTGTTGAAAAATAGGAGAGTAAGTGAGAGTAAGGACATTATTGATGGAAATAGAGATATTTACTTTATTTATAAGAGGGATTATGAGCGTTAGGGTTAGGATTAGGGTTGTTAATTTTATTTAGAAGGGATAGATAACTGATTGGTGGATAGTATATTACTGGGTACTCTAGAACATAACATTGTGTTGATAGTATATAATTGGTTGGTGGATAGTAGGTTACTTGTTTGTGGATGGTAGATACCTGGACTCTGGATACTAAATAACAGTTTGGTGGATAGTATATTACTGGCTGCTGAATAGTAGATAACTGGGTACTGGATAGTAGATACATGTGGGTGCTGAATAGTAGACAACTAGGTGTTGGATAGTAGATAACTGTGTATTGATAGTAGTTAATCAATTGGTAGATAGTAGATGATTGGGTGTTGGATAGTAGATAAGGGGTTAGTGGATAATAGATCACTGGGCTCTGGATAGTAGATAATTCGTTGGTGGATAGTAGATCAATGTGTGCTGGATGTTAGACAACTATATGGTGGATAGTATATAATTGGGTGCTGAATAGTAGATAACGGGTTGGTGGATAGTAGATCACTGGGTGTTGATAGTAGTTACTTGGTTGGTGGATAGTAGATAACTTAGTTCTGGATATTAGACAACTAGGTGGTGTATAGTAGATAATTAAGTAAGAGGATGGTAGTTTTGATTTTAAAAAGGAAGGTAGGATAGGGTTGATGTTTTTATAGAATAGGGTAGAGATTTTAACTTTATAAGTGGGATCACAGGAGGGTGAGGGGAGATAAATAAGTTAGTTTTTATATCAAGCAAACAAAATACGGCATATACTTTCATTTAGAGGGCAGACAAACTCATATTGTCCTGGTTGACAAATGTAACCTTTACATTACCCTCCAAATACAAACAACATATGTTATGCATAAGGTTTACATGTTTAGCTATTGTCCTTGAATTAGGTCGTTTGCTTAGTATTTGAGTTCAAGGACGGTTTTAGTAAACAAGTTGTTTATTCAATTTGAGGTCAGGGTTGATTTTGTTTACAGATAGAACTAGATTTTCCTTTAGAATTATGTGTTAAAAGTCACATACACCATATACTTTGCTAGAACATTCTGTCATGTGACCTATCTTTATATATATCATGTTTAGTGGACAGTTTTCAGTTTCGACTTAACATCAGTCTATTAAGAGTCATTACTGTTGTGAAAAATTCCAAATTCAGAGAGGAATTATTTAAAATATTCATTGGATTATAAAAGTGCTCATAAACTTTTGGATTTTGGATTTTGAATTGACGATTTGGGGATTTATGTGAACTTATTCAAAGATATTCTGGAGTACTTCAATTTTGGCACATCAGTACATTAAAGACTACTGGCACAACAGGACATTAAAGACTACGGGCACATCAGCACATTCAAAGATACTGAAATTCATTCGGAACATTCTATATTTAGGACTTGTGATTAGGACACTTAGGATTATTGGATTATTTGCATTTTAATTCACGTTACTGTAAGTGTCTTTTGATTTTCATTTTAATTATCTAGAAAAAAAAATTGCTTGTTGATTTTTAGTTGATTTGTTGGTTTCACTTTCTTTCTGTTACATTTATCTTAGACCATAGAGTCGTAACATAAATAGGGGGCTCGTCCAGGATAGAATTTCTTTAAAGCATATTAGAGATATTAAAGTTATCTTTGAAATTCATATTGATTTTGTATCGGAATTTTTGTTGTCTTTGGCAAAGATTTTAAATTGAGGATTTTTTTTTTTTTAATGAAACAAACAAGCATTCACAATGACATCTATTGTTGAGAAATTCATTTCAAATCCTACTCAGGAGGGATTACAGTCTATAAGAAAAGATGAGATGCTCGAACTTGCCATAAAATATAGTCTGTCTGAGTCGAAAGCATCATAAACAAAACAGGAGATAACAAATTATTTTAATTCAATATTTAGTAAGACAATTTTGGATAGTAGTGCTTTGAGTTTGATTGGAAAGCCAGTATCTGTTTCTGACAGGAAATTAAGATAATTAGAGTTAAAGAACCGGACGGATTTAGAATTAGCAAATCTTCAGAATCAGAGAGAGAGAGAGAGAGAGAGAGAGAGAGAGAGAGAGAGAGAGAGAGAGAGAGAGAAAGAGGAGAGGCAGATGCAGATGCAGAGAGAGGAGAGACATATACAGAAAGAGAAAGAAATGAAGAAAGAGAGACGGATGCAGATGCAGAGAGGAGAAAGAGAGACAGATTCAGATAGAGGTGAAAGAGAGACAGATGCAGATGCAGAGAGAGGAGAGATGCACAGAGAGAGAGAGAGAGAGAGAGAGAGAGAGAGAGAGAGAGAGAGAGAGAGAGAGAGAGAGCAAGAAAAAAACAAAAGAAGAAAGGGAAATGCGATTTAAGTTAAGAGAGAACTGGCAAGCGGAAGACACTCTTCCCATTACACACAAGTACAGGGTTTGATGTTACCAGATATATTAGGTTAGTACCCCCTTTTCAGGAAATAGAAGTAGATAAATACTTTCTTCACTTTGAGAAAATTTTTGAAAACTTGAAATGGCCAAGAGAGCATTGGACTTTGTTATTACAAAGTGTACTTATTGGCAAAGCTCTTGAAGTCTACACTTCACTGTCAGTACAACAAAGCACTGACAAAGCAATACATTTGTTGGGTCAAACAAATCCAGTCTGATTCTATTTTGGAGACTTATGAACCATTCATGTCAGAAGGTTCTATATCACTTATTGGTGATTCTGCCAAACCTATCCCTATTAAAATATTAAGGGACACATGAGTCTTTTGTAATTAGGTACTTTGCCTTTGTCTGAGAAGTCTTCTTCTAGTGAAAGTGTACTTATTCAGGGAGAATAGTGTGCGGCTTTGTAAATGTTCCTCTCCATTGTGTCAATTTGGCATCAGACTTAGTTTCAAGACCAGTGACTGTTGGGTCAGTGACTTCTTTACCCAGAGAGGGTGTTCATTTATTACTAGGCAATGACCTAACTGGAGATAAAGTCATGGTTAATCCACTTGTAACTGACAAGCCTTGTTGGGATCAAAACGTTGATCCGATTGAAATTGAAATCCCTGATTTGTATCCCGCTTGTACAGTTACCAGAGATATGGCAAAAAGAACTCTTGAGAGTGATGTTGATCAGGAAAATTATTCCTTTAGCTGACACATTTATTGGTCAGTCTTTTGATGAGGTCACTTTCTCTCCTGATATTGATCAATCGAAAGGTATTGATCACAGTGATCCTCTTTTTACAACTTATTCTCTTTATTCCAATCAAAGTGACAAAAGACAATCACTTATTGTCTTACAGGAACAAGATCCTGAGATCTCCTGTTTGTTTCAGAGGGCTATTAGTGAAACTGAAGCCACACAAGTTCTAGTGTGTTACTTTGTAAAAAAAATGGGGTCCTTATGAGAAATAGAAACTACTTGAGGTACCCGCTGGTGACGAGTGGTCAGTGAGCTATCAAATTGTCGTTCCTAAGTCATATTGACAGGAAGTTCTTAGTCTAGTCCATGAAACTCCCTTGGCTGGTCATTTAGGAGTCAGTGAGACTTGTCACAAGATCTTAAGCAATTTTTATTGGCCGAAACTCAAAAGTGATGTTTCTGAATACTGCAGATCTTGTCACACTTGTCAAATGGTAGGAACACCCAATCAGAAGATACCTAAGTCTCATCTGCAACCTATTCCTGCATTTGACGAACTATTTAGTAGAATAATGATAGACCGTGTCGGTCCCTTACCTAAGACCAAGTCAGGAAACCAATACATGTTGACCATCATGTGTGCGTCCACAATATTTCCAGAGGCAATTCCTCTGAGAAATATTAAAACACAAACCATTGTGAAAGCTTTGGTGAAGTTTTTTTACACTTGTTGGCCTTCCCAAATCTGTCCAGTCGGATCAAGGGTCAAATTTTATGTCTGGAATTTTTCCAACAAGATATACATGAATTATGCATCCAGCAGTTTAAATCTTCCGCCTATCACCCTGAAAGTCACGGGGGTTTGGAAAGGTTTCATCAAACTTTGAAGAATATGATTCGGTCATATTGCTTTGATACAGGAAAGGAGGATGAGGGTGTTCATTTGTTGTTGTTTGCTGTTAGGGAATCCGTTCAAACGTCATTGGGTTTTAGTCCCTTTGAACTGGTTTGTGGACATACTGTCAGTGGACCATTGAAATTATTGAAAGAGAAACTTCTTTCAAAAGAAGATTCAAAGATTAATCTGCTTGACTACGTCTCTTATTTCAAATACAAGTTGTCAAATGCCTGTTAAGTGTCAACAACTAATCTTGACACTACCCAGTCAAAAATGAAATTAAGGTATGACAGAAATACACATGAAAGGAGTTTTAAACCTGGTGAGAAAGTTCTGGCTCTCTTGAACATACCTCAAAATCCTCTTCGGGCTAAATTGTATGGTCCTTATACAGTTGAAAAGAAAGTAAATGACTTATATTACATCATTAACACTCCTGGGAGGCGGAAACAGAAACAAGTTTGTCACATAAATATGTTAAAGGAATATTTTGACAGAGGTAGCCCATCTAATTATTCAATTAATTTAGTTGTACCTGTCCCACACAGTGAAGATATCAACGATGGAATACAATCAGACTATAGTGATTCTGGTGTGACCAAACTTCGCAATTCAGAAATATTGAAAAATCTGGACCAGAAACTTCTCATTCAACACAAACCCGATGGTCGCGAAGCCTTGGTCCCTCACATCGAGAACACCAGTACTCTCTTCCGAACCAACGTCACCAGACACAGCGTACACGTCACAATGAACCCCACAGAGTTCTGCGACTCCACATCACCAAACCATACACAAAAGCAGCTAAAAGTATAACAACTGAACCGTGTAGTACATATGACACGGTTAAGTACTTTTGCACTGATATATGTTGCGCATGCGCGCACATGAATTCGTTTCGTTACACATTACATTATTTCGTTATTCAATGCATGCAGCGTATAATTAAATTCAGTTACAACAAATGGCTAACTTGAACCAGACTATAGTATTTCTAATAGCATAGCGTTATATGACCTAGGTATTGACTCTCTGTGGAATTTAGAATAAATGGTCGCGAAGCCTTGGTCTAATAAATTCTAAAACATCTGATATATGAAATAATTCTGTCATATAAAACGGATAGTAATAAAGAAAGCAATTCTAAATTTCACATACCTCGACAGCTGAAGATTGCTCTCGTAAAGTAGTAAGCTTCCTGAAAAGACTCGTCGTAATGTAATTTGTACATAGAGAATTTGCTCTAGAAGTACCCTAGATGTGATGTATATGTGCAGCTAGAGAACTCGAGGTACTTGGATTTTCACTGCAGGCAATTTGCACATGCAGCATGGGTTTAGTCGCGCTCAGTATTTCGAAATAACTAGAGCCGAAAAAATAAACCACCCTCGAGTAACGCTGTACGCAGCAACGAAACCCGAGTACATTTTCGTTCACATATATACAGTATACACAATTCCATGACATTACTCATGGCAGCAGTCACCTTTTTCACAGCCTTTCACCGCCCTCAGTGGCGAGGGCCGGAAGCCGTTCCCTTAGAGAGGCCGTCTTGATGGCGTCGACGGCGCGAGGCCACTACCTTGGGCGTCGAGGCTGCTGTCCTGGCTAGCGCCGCCGCCATCTTGTGGGCCGTGCTGACGATGGCTCGGAAGATGTCACCAAGCCCGTCACCGTAATGCACTTGGTACGTCGGTCGTCGAGCCCACCACCAGTACCCGGATCGCGCGCCTTGGTGCGTTCATGACTACTATGTTTGCGCCACCACTTCTAATACATTAGCCGAGCACGGAACGGTCACGGATGTAGAGGCCGATGGTGAGCGTTTCACCTCGGAGGTTCAGCAGGTGACCGTCATGATTGGTCAGCGTAAAGCGCAGACTGTTGATGCGGAGGTTTCGGCAGGCAGCCGACCTCCTCGCGCCACCCCAGCAGCGTCCGCAGCCTGGAGTGCACGATGTCCATGCGGTAGACCGCCAAGGCGACCTCTATGGCCGCAGAAAGGGTAGGATCGTTGGCGCGGATGCCGTCCGCACCAGGACCGTGATATGCCGCTGGACCTCATTGTTGATGGCATCGATCTTGTAGGCATCCGATGGCAGCCGAACTGCTTTCCAGGATGCAGCTACATCAAAGGAAAACACGTCGAACACCGGCTGCTTCGAGCTGGGCGAGAACACCTGGGTGGTGCGGCGCGGTCTGCTCCTGGATGACCCGCAGCTGGACCAACACGTTTTTGCCGAAACTGTGGATGGCGCGCGAGGATCTCCATGAGGATCTCCAATACGTGGGCTTGTTCGTGAAGTTGGACCGGAACTGCCCCCGATAAATGGCGCTGGCCTCGTTTATTAGCCGGAGGGACTTGTTGCCGGTTCAGTAGGCCACGAAGAGCGTTTCCACTTGCCTGACAATTTCTTCCACGTCGTTGGGGCAAAAGCGTACGTGGCTGCTGCTTCGGCGGAGGTTTTCTCTGCGCCGTTTCTTTCTTTGGTTCATTTAATTCTTCCCATAATTTCGTTGCTTAGCTCAAAAAATCGCTCCACTCCTTATAAGAGCCTCCACCGGTCCATGTGAACACAAGCCGCGCCCAACCCAGAGACGTTGCGTCGGGGATTAGTTGCGACACTAAAAAAGATTTGTAGTTTTTTGTGGTAGTGGCTGCTACCCTTACACTACCGCTTTTTCAATAAGCTCCTTACCCGCCTCTGTATCCCGGGAAAAGCACATGTCGCGTTATAACTACTGCGGACCAGGGACCCGGATGGACATACAACTGGACGCCGCCAGCAACCCAAAGTCAGGTGAGGCGCCCATCAATTGCGTGGACGCCGCGTATTACTGGCATGACCTGTCGCACTTGCGCAGCAACGACATGCGGGACCGGCATAAGGCCGACATGGACTTGATCCACGATCTAAAGGTCATCCGGGGACCGGCTATCGATGAGCGGCTCTGGAGCATGCTCGTTACGGGCGGAATGAAGGTCAATCGCGCGAATGGCGGGCGCGCATCCGTCTGAAGGCGAGCATAATAGGCTTAAGCGATGGAGGCCCGTCTTTAATCCGACTACTATAGGCCAAGTTCAAACTAGAAGGGGTCGACGGCGGCTAAAAAGCTAGCAGAGGCCGCCAGGGCCCTGATAGACATTGCCAGGGAGTGGCTAAAAATACAGAAAGTGTGGCAGAGCTCTCTGCTGGCGCCGCGCAAAATCGTCCGCTCGAGTTTTATATTCTCGACTCCCAACAAGGTGCACCAAGCCGACGTCCTGTTCCTGCCGCACGACAATGTTGGACGGCACGTGTACAAGTTATCGGGCGCTTCGCCGTGGGTTCGTGAGAGAAGAGATGCAGATCGTACCGTAAGATACCTCACTACCTCCCAAGGGTATTCTCACACAGCGAAAAGCACGTTGAGTCAATTTGGAGGTCTCAAGCTATACGCCATGTCTTCTGAGTGCCCGTCGAACGAACAGAGCGGAGATTCTCGGCTCCTGAGGGAGATGGAGGTCCCAGCGGAGTATGTGCTGTGACCTTTTCTAGCTGTACCTTAACGCTAAAGTTAAACTTGATGCTCTTCTATCTGATCTCCTGTGTCAGGATGATTATCAATCCGGGGATCATGGCCCTAAGCAGTATGGCAGTGTCAGCTTCCATAGGGTGGCTTCGTGGCATCATAGTCAATGACAATTTTATCCTTTCCTGAATGATCCTCTTTTTGTATGAGAATAAGCAAAGGGTATCATCTAGCTGGGACTGGGGGAGGAGGGGCCTTTGCTTCCTTGGCAGCCCTCCACCTGGCCTGTTGTTTAGCTGCTTTGGATGGCCTTGGGCCGGTATGGGTGGCTGCTTTGGAGCAGACATCGGTGGCCATCTTGGAGCAGGTGTAGGCTTTTGCTGTCTAGTGGCTGCTGCCTGGTGGCTGGGGTTGGCTGCTGCCATGCTCGGGCGGCCAGTACTGCCTCCAGCATATCATCATATTCACCCTCTGTAATCTGTCCCTCCCTCAGCAGTGTGTTCATTTGCTCTATGCTAGGCTTGACTATAGTGGATTGTGGTATCCTATTCTATACTACCAATCTCTAAATTCAAAATCGATGCTGGTGGTTGTTGTCTGCTGCTGAGGGCAGGCATATGTGTGCAGCTATGTAAGCTAATGTACCAGGCCTTTCTCTAAATAGGCACCTGGTGAGGTCAGGCAGAAATATGCTCTTGCTCCAGTGCGGTTCTAATATAGCCATAGGTTGCCTTGTGCATGGGATGGGCCTTGGTCATAATCCCGCTAAGGACCTATTTATACTGTCACCAGGCCTTCAGTTCTATCCGTTCCATAGACGGCAAGAGTACCTGCTTTGAACTTCCAACAGGTCAGGAATTGGATCCCGTCTCAATATCTCTGGGTGTGAATGGCGCAGTAAGTTGTAAAGCACTTCGTCCCACAGGGGGTTGTATGGTCAAGGGCATCCAGGCAGGTTCCTTTGCAGTCCATGGTTTATGAAGGTATCCCACAGACCCCTCACATCTTTAATTGGTGTGTTGGCGATAGTCACCTACCCTACCATGACCGCCAGAGGCCTGCCTAGACCCACCACTCAACAGAGTCACGGGGTCTAACAAAAACGTTGCTGCACCGTGACTTAGCAAAATGTGATGTATGGTGGTCTCAAACATCCACTTAACTACTACTACAGTGGTTTCCCTAATTTTCATGGATTTTTTTAGCTCTGTTGGTCAGAGATCAGAAGTACTTATAGAATGACCGGTCATCCGTCATCTGACATCCATCTGTTTGTGAACACAAGTTTGTTAACCCTACTCCTCCTAAACTACTTGAAGGATTCCCATGAAACTTTACACACACATTAATCCCAAGGTCTAGTTGGTCCTGATTGAAAATGGTGCTGCTCAGACATCCAATATGGCCACCACAGCAGCCATCTTAAAAAATCATGTCATCGCTACTCCTCTCAAGTTGATGGTCACATCAACAGGAGGGTTTCACTAAAAGACTTATGATGTCTAGTTGGTCCCAAATGAATATGTTCTGCTCAGACATCCAATACGGCCACCACAGCATCCATCTTGAAAATCATCAAGTCATATCTGCACTGGATTTTCACTGAATTTCTTATAGTCTAGTTTGTCTTAAATAAAAATTGTGCTGATCTGATATCCACAGCAGCCATCTTGAACATATTATTGTTACTCTTCCTAGATGGAAAGTCATACACCAGAAGACCTCTTATAATGTCTAGTTGGTACTAAATGAAAATGGTGCCAATCTGACATCCAGTGTGACTACCATGGCAGCTATCTTGAAAATCTTGTTATTGCTACTCCTTCTAAATGGAAAGTCACATCAACATGGGGTTTTTCCTGGAAAACTCATTATGATATCTAGTTGGTCCTGAATGCAAATAGTGCCGATCTGACCTCAAATATGGCTGCCACAATGAACATATTGAAAATCTTGTCACTAATTCTCCTGAATGGATTGTCGTATCAACATGGGGTTTTCACCAAAGTCTTCTAATGGTGTTTAGTTGGTCCTAAATGAAAAGGTGCCTATCTTACATCCAATATGACTGCCACAGTGGTTAATTTCAAAATTTTATTGCTCAAAAATATCAGAGATGGTTTCAACACTTGGAAGTTGAAAAGCAGGAATAGTATTCCTGGAAATTCTTTTCAGACAGTGAAGCGTGAGTCCCTTCGAAGGACTCGTTTTTTTTTAAATAGCATTTTCTTTGGTACTAAAATTTATAGATTGGGGAAATCAATACCTAAAGTTTTCACAGAAGGATCATCGTTTGATGGATCTATAAATTCATGGCTTGTAGCATGATGGATCTATAAATTCATGGTATGTCACAAATGAGTGAATTCTCAGGATATACAAATAAAATGTTAACACATGAATGACAGTTATACTTATTTTATTTATATAATAAATAGTAGGGATTATAATCATTATAAATTTACCAGCCTGGCACAAATACAAGTTCATCAGTACTTCAATCACCATCAGAATTATATACACTGTGTGAAAAGAAGTCAGTGATGCATTTTTTTCTCATCCCTTGCATGCATTGAATGGTACAAGAATATTATATGAACAGAGGTATCAATAATTACAAGGTCTGAATTCATTTTAAGCTAAAATTATTATGTGCGACAGCTGAAACCATAACAGCAAACATTTCAAATTTAACAACTGTCTGGATCTTTGATCTTATCACAAAGTTTAGCAAATTATGAAGGTTTACTTTCTCTCGCAATAATGTGAAGCAACTATTTATCAAATAATCCTTTATCTTATATCAGGTCCCATTTTCTCAAAAGTGGTCAACTTGCATGACTACTAAAACTTCATTTTGATGTTCACCAATAAATTTCCTTTAGAATTCAACGCCATTGAAAAGTTTTTAAAAAAATTTGTTTTAGATACAAGAAAATGACATGTATGGATAACTGATTTTGACCTTGTGAATATATGCATCATAGCAAAATCTGAGTTTCATTGTGATGCATGCTATGTGACTGGGGAATTCCAAATGCATGCTATGTGACTGGGGAATTCCAAAGTGAGTGCATGCTATGTGACTGGGGAATTCACTCTGGTGAGGGGTACCACTCTCATGCACTCTGTAAGCAGCCTTGCCTAGTTATTACTCCATAGGATTTTCTTTCTATAATTGATTTTGTTTGAAAACAAACAATAAAGTAGCCTGTGGATTTCTCCAGGTTCTCTGCTTTTCTCCACCTCAAAAAACACAATGCATCCGAACACATCAAGATTAGTCAGTAAATATACTTGTACCATCAACACAAAATGTGTTCGAAGACCACAAATACCCCAAACCCCATGAAACCAACAAATGTATGACAGGCAGTTGGAGAAAAATAACTATGTTCCTTCCAACTCGTAGTGAGGCATATAAACAAGAAACAACTTCAGCGACTTTTTGCCCCTCGCCTACAATGGCAAGCTGACAAAAGTTCACAATAAAGAAATCACTGACCTTTAAGACAGAGCTGCAAATGTACAAGACAGACATGGAAAGTAACCAAATTTAATTGCCCCATCTCAAATGGCATTAGAGAAAAAGTGCAGAAAAGAGGTAATATTGATCAGTGACCTTGACCTTTAAGATACTACCTTGATACATGAAATGCCATCAAACTGACAAATATAAGTGTACCATGGCTCATCCCTGTAACTCCAACAATTTTATGGAATAAGCACAAAGAAAACTTTAAAATACCGACCAGTGATCTTGAAGACCCGACACATCTTCTTGTGACAATATACAAGTATACCAAGCTTAAACAGCTTTATCAGTTGGAAAGCAGAAGTACCAATGGGACTGAAATCTAAAAAATATTACAGCGACTTTGACCTTGAAGACAGACACCCCAAGTTTCATCCCTTAATCTCTAATGGCTTTAAAGATGCACAGTTGAATGAAAAAGGCGACATAAAACATTAATACTGAGCTGTAACCCTGACCATGAAGATAGCATCCACAATGTGCTATACGACACACCTTCTAGTGATATGTTAAGTATACCAAGTTTCATCCATTAATCTCAAATAGCTTTAAAGTTAAGGAGGAAAAGGGAAAGTGTGATGAAAACACTTGAAATGCGACACATCATCTAGTGATGATGTACAAGTATACCAAGTTTCATCCCTTAATCTCAAAGGGGGAATGCAGTTTATATAAGAAAATTCTGACCAAATGTATTAAGGATTTTATGTGTTTTACCTTAATCTTTTATTTTATATACCTTTTACAGAATTTCAACACCTTTTATACTTTATATTTTTGTCCTTCATTTTTGCATTGTTTTGGAAGGGTTTATCTTCCTAAAACTTGTGTGCAATTATTCATTTTTCAAACTTTGCCTTTAGTTGGCACCATATAGCCACTGCCGTACCGATACATTAAAATCTACTTACCTTCCTACCTACATACATATAAACATACTCTCAAAAAGCTTTTAAAGTTTCAGAGTGCATGGGAAAGAGTCACGGAAAATTTAAAATATCAAGCTATGACCTTGACATTAAAGATAGTCCCCCCCCCCCATGTGGTAAGCGACACACCTTCTAATGAAGCTGTATAAGTATGCCAAGTTTCATTACCATTAACAGTTTTAAAGTTATAAAGTAGAAACCATTTTTTGGAGTAAAATATGTTTCTTCTATAATACTTACCTGATCATACTAACTTGGAGTGTTACCACTACCTTGCAATGGGAGTTAAAAGGTTTTCTGCCCACATAGGTGCCAGTCAGACAGAGTGATTTCCCTTTGATATCAGGATTGGAGCCAAATCCACGAGTACTTAAGTTACTAATGGAGCTGAATGCACACCCTCCTAGTATGATGTAACTGCGGGAGGCTGGGAGGGTGTATCCATATTCTCTAAGAAACATATTTAATTCCGAAAATTGGTTTCTTCAAATACCTTAAAAATATGTAAGAGGTGGAGGGAGTTACATCCTCTTACCCCAGAGAGAGACCATCTCTGGTGCCCTAAGGTATGTGAGGCAGCTTCTAGATATTGACCTTTCCTTCTTTCAAAGGTAAAACAATAGACGAGATCTTCTCTCCACCGCTAGTTGTCAGAACTGTTTGTTCCCGAGGTCTTATTTAATATGATCCAGATGTGCAGGTTCAACAGATCTGAGTTTGGATGAAACTCCTGCCATCGAGGTTGTCTGATCAGATAAGGAAATGTAACTATTTTCCTTGGAATTTCCACTGCCAGATTTATCAAGTCATTTATCGGCAATTTTTCCCACTTGAGGGGAGCAACTGCAATGAGGCAGCACTCTGATTCTCTTGCATTTTGCAGAACCTTTGAAATCAGAGACATTGTAGGGTTAGTGAAAGAACATTGACTGCCCAGGCCTTCGGTTGGGAGTTTGCATTCCACCTTGTCACAAATAGATCCACCTGGGGTTGATCCCAGCAAGTACACATACAACTGAAAACCAAGGGATGAAGAGACCATTCTGTTTGTATTAGTTGATTCCTTTGGGACAACAAGTCCACAAATACATTTACCCTGCCTGGCATATGATAAACTTGGAAGTGGATTTGTTGCTAATTACACCACCTTAGAAAACCCCAAACAAGCATGGTCTGGGGATTTGGTTCCCCCTTGCCTGCTAACATAATTCACCACAGTGGAGTTGCCAGATAGAATGGGAATGCCCTTTCCATAAAGCTTCTCCTGCCTCCTCTGAAATGCTTTCAGCATGACTTTCATGTCAAGGATATTGATATGCAATAGACAGTCCAGTGTGACCCACAATGGCCTTCTGAAACAATGGAAGGAAATAGGCACCCCAGCCAGCTGTGCTTGCATCCGTACATATAGTTATCTTTGGAGGATGGACCAGCAAGAAAACACCCGCTGTAAGCCAAAGTGAGATTCTACCATTTCCTGAGATGGAACCTCATGATTGGAGACTGGTATTGGTTGTTTCAATGGGCAAAGTTTTGGTCTCTATTGGGATAACAGTATCATTTGTAATGGTCTTATGAATAAGCAATCCAGAACGATGAGGTCTGCTGCTGAATCAAATAGGCCCAACAGGCGAAGGAATTCTTGGCGGAGATACGGTTCTTTGCAAAAATTGAAGCCACCAGTGAAATGATTTTCAATGCATGTTCCTGAGGGAGACACTGTGTTCAGATGCATTTTGAACTCCATACCCAAGTGGGTGAAATGTTAAGCTGGTATGATATCAGATTTTTCCTTGCTGACAAGGAATCCAAGGCTGAGGAGGAGTGTAACAGAGATTTCATGTCTTGATTTAAAATAAAACTCACCTGGTGTTTTTGAAGTATGTCATCCAGTTATCTGGAGATGGTCCTGATATGAGACACTACTTGGTCCATAATTCTTGAGAAGACTCAGGGACTGATGTTGAGGCTAAATGGGAATGCCCTAAACTGGTATACTGTCTTCCCTGAAGGCGAACCGAAGGAACTTCCTGGAGGACTTGTGAACTGGGACATGTAGGTAAGCATCTTGCAGATCTATACTTATTGCAAAGTCTCCCTCCTGAATGACATTTAAAACCTTCCTTGGCATTTCCATTTTGAACCATGGTGCCCATATGAAATGACTGAGGGAGCTCAGGTCTATAATGGATCAAAGAGTGCCATTGACCTTTGTCACTAAGAACAGTCTCGAGTAAAAGACCAGTGATTTTGTGAGGAAAACAATTTCTACCACCCTTTTCTGGAGAAGACTTTTTATTTCTCACTGCAAGAAGTCAGCCTTGAACAGGCCTTTTAGGACATCTGTAGCTGAAGGACCCTGGACATAGGAGGAGGGGCACTGAATGTGATACAGAGACCGTCTGAAACGATGGGTCCATGCATCATCATGGCAAATTCTTTCCCATTCAACAGCGAAGAAGTGGAGTGTTCCCCCCAGTTGGGATATCTGATAAGGGCGGCATGAGAATGGTGTCATTTGTTTCTGGACAGAAAATGGGGTGAATGTAATCCCCTTTTCTCTGCTTTTTGTCCACATTTGTTGCCTAGAACTGTGGCCTTACACAAGTAAAGGTTCTGTAGTACTGCTTCCCTCTCTGATGTGTCCTAGGGGTGTTCTTTCTGTTCTTTTGATCTCCCTCCTTGTTCTCTGATGCTGTGCTCGAGGTAGATTTGTTTCTTTGGTGGCCTGCTTCTGTATTTTTTCCTCCACATCGCCATTAAAGAGGGGGTTGGAAGAAAGTGGCTGTGATCTCAGTGTGTTTTTGTGGTGCTCTTTTAAAAAGGCAGATGTGAAGAGCACTGCATCTCTTTCCAGGAGTTTTAGATTTACTACTGCTGTCAAGACATTGGTCAGCATGTGCTGTGCTGCTCTGTTCAGTACTCGCAACATTCGTTAGACAGATTCCCATCCATATTTAGTGGGTATCACGGTGGGAGAGGATAAGCTGTTTTCGGCTTGTTGGAAAATTGTCATTGAGACCAAGTCCAACATAAAGCCTATAGCAACAACGTTCCAGAACAAAAATCTACTTACCTTCCTACCTACATACATACAAACACTCTCAAAAAGCTTATAAAGTTACAGTGTCAATGAAGTGTTTCCGGTCCATCCTTACTGAAGATGGTTTTGACATTGCCAGACCTGTAATGTCTCTGTCTATGGCTGGGACTTATGTATGAAACACTGGCATGTGTGTCTTACAGAATACTGTACTGAAATTGGACGGTAGTTGTCGCTGTGAAAATAAAGGTCTATTGACACTAGGGTCCTGTAATTGCCTCTCTAAACAACCCAACAAGTCAGCCACTTGACCAGATTGCTCTAACTGTTTGAACGCTGGTTGGTCCTTCTTGATTAAACTATTAACGGATGCTGGCACTCTGGACCAAACTGTTGATGGAGCAGGAAGAGATGGACAAAATTCTGGTGGTAACAAGCGAAAGACTTCTTTGATGCTTGGAAAGCAGAATCTTCTCTTGTCATTATTAGATCAGGCAAAGAAGATGCAAGCTTGAGAGCATCTCTATAAGAGTGTGATGACACCAATGTCTCTTGTACAATCTTGGAGCTGGTGACGATTATTGAAAGTGACAGCTAACCAAACTAGAAGTTTGTCCTGATTGAGATATGGAAACTTCCAGGTAATCACTAATGAAGTCCTCCATTTGAGTGGCATAACCATGTGATTGAGTTGATTCTGTATCAAGTGGGTACTGTGGCAGGAAACTGGGTCAAGAGTGCATAGAGTATCTTGTGGCACTATAATGGGTATGTTGATCCATAAGAGTGCCAGAATTCATATGTCGGGGTGGTATAATAGTCAAAGAGATTCCCTCCTTTGACATTAAAGGTAAGATCAACTTAGGTGCTGACCTTTTGTGATCTGAATTGAGTGGCAGCATTTGATCCTGACATAACAGTGCCAACTTATCACCCATAATATTGTAAAGTTCTTTAAGCTGGGATGGGTTATGGGATCCACAAAACCAGTCCCTACTTGCATCATGCGAGGCAGTATCTGAATTTAACTGAAATGCACTCAATCTGGCTTGTATCTAGCAGGGAGAGAAGAATGTCCATCATACACCCAAGGCATCAGGCCTATTGGTACCGCCAAAAAAGACTTGTCTAATTGAGGCAGTGAAGCTGGAGCTGGGGCAGTACCCATTACCCAAAGGGATCTCCTGATTCACATATTGGCTGGTGAGCCTTCTAGTTTGCAATACTCATCAAGAATTTATTGACTGAGGTGGCATCAGCATTATTGCTAATGGCATCCTTGTCTCTCAACAGGCATTTCTCCATTTTCCCTTTTTGTTCAGAATATCTGCCCAGTACTGTAGCCCAGTGACTCCATCCATATAGTGCATATTTGACATGTATTTCCCAAGTGGCAACCCACACATGCTAAAGATGTATTATGGTTATCATCCATGCCCTTCAGGCATTAAGACTGCTTACATTTAATACTGCCTATATTCTAGACTCTGTAACTTGAAATAGAGCAGACAATATTTATACAGGTGTAGTTAGCCAAGCATAGCTTTGTAAATTCATGCAGTGGACGTATTGAGCTACTATACTATATAGTCAAAAATTACCTGTAAAGCAACGGACCAAGTGACAGCCTATACAGATAAAATCATTCAAGTATCACTTTATAACTATCAAAGTGGATGCTATCTGACTATACACCTTCTAGAGAAAACTTACTTGTATGTATCCGAACATAAGTGGAATTTATACAGGACACATGCATGCAATGTTGTTTCAACTTACCAAGATGAGCGCTGCTAAACAATTACAGTTTTCTATAGACAAAAAGTTACCTGCAAAACTTAAGTCTATAATTTATATTGCAAAATATACAAATGTCGAGTACACATTATTGAATGCACATAATAGCAACCCGTGCAAATAACTACAAAAGAACACCTAACATGTATATTTACGACAAAGTTGTAATTCTACGATAGAAAAACTTTATCTCGATAGAAATGAGCAAGAGATAGTTGGAGATATAAATGGAATTTACTTCCCTGAGATGAGAAACTCCTCCAACTTGTTCTATAGTTGAGTACAAGAAACTCGATGTTGGTTTGTGAAGCCTCTCAAAGAACTTGCACGTTTGGAAGTAGTAACTTAAGTACACATGGGATTTGGTGCCTATCCCTATATCAAAGAGAGATCATTCTATCTGGCTTTCACCTATGTGGGCTTACAACTTTTAGTTCCATAACTAAAAATTTTAGCCTGGGAGCGCTGGATTTGCGAGGTAGTGGTAGGGCTCCAAGGTATTATGATTGGGTAACTTATTTAAAAAAGAAATTAAAGTGAGACAGATGGATTGAAGGATGGATGGAAATATGGATACTCTGTCCCGTTTTCTTTGAACAGGCAGGCCACAAACAAAAGTAACATTAAGTTTACCTAAAGCAATAAAATAAAAGGCTCTGTAGTTCAGTGGGCCTAAGTCCAATATATTGTTCAAAATATTTTTTTGTGATGTATAATGCACACTTTTAATATGTCTTTTGTCTTATTTTCAAAAGGTGTTCATGTTTTGCAGCAGAACAAACAAATATTAATTTTGTCCTTGTTGATCTGACAAGGGATCATGGCACTAAGGCTGCCTACACACACATTACATTCACTCCACGTGAAATGTGAATTGTCGCATTGCAATTACATTGTTTACTAGCCTTATTTAAGAAATAAATAATGTTTACAAGTTAGGCTAGTCCTGATGTGTGGTTGCCTATGTAAATAAAATCATTTCATCTCTAATTAGTGGGGGAAAGTCTAAAGTTTTGGATACATCCTCAAATTTGGGACATCATCATATTTTATGTCAAAAGAAGTTACTTCAGTGGTACCTAGCAGAAAAAAAACAACTTCTGCTTTCAGAAAGATTAACCTCTAATGTGCCTTGATTTACCTTGTGTCAGTAGCTGTGAACTTAATATTTTACTGCTTGAAAGATATTCAATTATTAAAGGAGATTGAAAGATATTCAATTAATAAAGGAGACTGTCTTTTAGAAAATGTTTAGCACATACAAAAATGTCTAGTGTAATTTCAAAATATCCAGGATCTTATCCTTCAGCCTTTTTGTTGCTCAAGTCAGTGCCATTTTGGGTCTGTTTTGACTTTGTAACTTTAAAGCCATTTAAAATTGTGTTCACATTTTCGAAATATAAATAAGCTATTTGTTGTACATGAGGAATATCTGCATCAATATTCACAAACGGGACTTTTTAAAAAATAAACTGGGACTCGAGATATTTGACGATAAATTTTACCCCTCAGAAACTGAAGGGAGCAAGCTTTACATGAGAATGGTAAATTGTTCAACTCACATGGCCATGATTACTTAAACAGTAGTGCAAAATGCCACAAAGCACTGGAATAAACCTGATTACCATACCTGTAAATGTTCAATACTCAATAGCTATTGGTAAAAAAAATGTTTTCTTCATGTATTAATTTTTTTATCATAGCTGAATTGAAATGTAATTTTTAGAATTCAAACAGTATTATTCTCATCTCAACAATTTTAGATGACATCTTTTATGTAACTATGTGTTGTCGATTATGGTAACATTGATACTTATTGTGAAATTGAAGAATAAGTTAATGCATCAAATTTGCAATGTATTTACTTTCCTTGGAAAAAAAACTTTGTTCTTTGTTTTATTTCTCATTTTAAATCACAGTATTGATACTTTTCTGTGACTATACCATGATCATGTACTCAGCTTGGTGTTTCCTGCATAATCCATCTCAGCTAAAGCTATGATGTGCCAAATATAATTCTGATGCATTGTTAAGGTAAATTTATGCTTTGAAACCATTATACATTTGAGAAGTGTCATAATAGTCCAAATAAGTATAAATACTTTGACCTGAGCATTCACATAGCACCTCGTGTTCAATCTTGCATCTGAATCAATAAGCTCTGACAAGAATTAACATGGACCATGTAAGAAACTCCTACATGTGAGAGACAAGTTAACCATCATAGCCTGTGTAGAATCACATGATAACAGAGCTGTTGGAGGGGAGTTCAGTGTGGTTGAGCCATTTCCTAAAGAGTGGTGGAAAATGAATGAATGACTGAATAAAATGCTGAGGACAAAACAAGTCAACAGAGGGACAAGTACAAAATATATGCATGTTGAGCGTGAAGTCCTTGAATAGGTGATGGGAAGAAGAGTTAAAGGAATAAATGTATCGTTGGTAATGTGCCTTCAGCCAAATTGATAGCAAAAAGAAAGAAATAGATGATTTCAATTGGTCTGCTAAATGGGCTTATGCATTTCTATCAAGGCATGGTTTGTTCCTTTATCAATAAACTTTATGGATCAGAAGATTTTTAGGACAAACTACTTGAATTCCAATGATTTATTATAAAACATATACAACTTTAAATTGAACCAGATAGGAAATGCCATCCTGATGCCACTGATATTTGACCTTCCATCAAACACCACAGTGAACTTGAACGGGGCCAACAACATCAACATAAACACATATGGCCATGAGCAAAATTGCTTCACAGTTATGCTTGCCTGTACAGAAGATTGCAGTAAACTTCCTCCTTTTGTTACCTTCAAAAGCAAGATGTTTTCAAAGGGTGTTGAGTGACTACAGGGAATCTTATCAGGTGCCAGAAGCATGCTAGATGGATGCAACAATGATACAACTGGATAAACATATGTGGAAAATGACCAGGCAGTTACACCAGAAGAAGCCCAAAAGTTTTGTATGGCAGTTACACCAGAAGCCCACTAGTTTGCATGGCAGTTACACCAGAAGAAGCCTACCAGTTCTGCATGCCTTCCTATGCCACAAATCTGAAAATGTCTAGCAGCTGCTCAAAACTGACTAACGGACAACTTGGTCATAATCCCTGCTGGTATGACATGAATGCTTCACTCTTAGTTGTCAGTATCAACAACCTCATGAAGACAATGATCAGAAGAAAATGGAATGAGTAGTATGCTTGTGATCAAATACATTTACACGAACTGGAAGAAAGCTAGGGAGAAAGCTAGGGTTGGCTGACCTGTGTCAGTGATCAAATACGTTTACACCAACTAGAAGAATTGGCTTACCTGTGCAAGTGATCAAATAGATTTACACCAACTGGAAGAGTGAGAAAGCTAGAACTGGAAGAATGAGAAAGCTAGGATTGGCTGACCTGTGTCAGTGATCAAATACGTTTACACCCTCTAGAAGAAAGCTAGGGTTGGCTGACCTGTGTCAGTGATCAAATACGTTTACACCAACTAGAAGAAAGCTAGGGTTGGCTGACCTGTGTCAGTGATCAAATACATTTACACGAACTGGAAGAAAGCTAGGGTTGGCTGACCTGTGTCAGTGACCAAATACGTTTACACCAACTAGAAGAATGAGAAAGCTAGGGTTGGCTTACCTGTGCAAGTGATCAAATACATTTACACCAACTGGAAGAGTGAGAAAGCTAGAACTGGAAGAATGAGAAAGCTAGGGTTGGCTGACCTGTGCCAGTGGATAGTAGACACACGGGGAGAGTTGGATTAGAAGTCTCATTATTCATGCTTTCAAAAAGTGCTGCATCTCAAACAAAAAGGAATGCACTGAGGATAACACCATGTGGAAGGATGAATACAAAGAGGAAAGCTACAACACAGAAACAACTGAAATGATAACAGCTGAAGACATGCAGCTATTTATCATGAGGGACAATGACAAAGAGGAATTTGAGGGATCTGATGAAACTTATTGCAAAACTCCATAGACAAGTTGACAAACCTCCATTTGAAAAGATGTACTATCATGCTTACCACTTTTTTTTATGCTGATCTACAAACAAATTAATACTGAAATACAGTTCAAATCACTCCAAAGAAATCTATTTTCTGATATTTCTTGGATGTGATCAGGTGTCACTTACAAGTTTTAAGCAATGACAGAAAACAAAATTGAAACAGTCAAACACTGTTTTATTGCAAACCAATCAAATGTCATGCAACAAATGATGATAAGTGCACTATCCAAAATGGAAGACCAGCTGTTGTTTCATGACAAAATTTTTCACCTCATTCTGGGTTGAAAAATCTGGTGTGCATTTTACGTCTGAGCGCATTATACATAATGAAATATCGTAACGATCTAATAACGATTGTACAGACATCAAACTGCTAATTAAGACTCTGGAAGATTAGAAGTATTGACTGGCCAAATTCGCATGTGACCATGAAATGCTACTGAAAAGTATGAAATAAAGGCTTTCATCTGCTTTCTGAATGTGTCTGGAATAACACCTGGCTCAGTCATGCTTCAGTTATATTATGCAAGGTTTCCACAACAGTTTCATGGAATGATATTTCTCACCTGCCAATGGTGCTTTGAATTGCTGCTATTTGCTAACACAAGTGATACAGAATCCTATACGTATCCAACTTCAGGCATACCATCATATTTTCCTAAAGTTTCAGTTGAATACAGAAACTGATGACACACTTTACAAACCTTTAACATTGAATCGTAACAGTGACTAGGACATATATGCAGACCCCATTACTGCCATCAAAGTGACACAAATGTCCCACTATATGCTAAACACAGGCTCAAGAATGATGCTGTGTAGCAAACTGAAAATATGTGCACACACCTAAGCTTGATACCTCCCAGAAGAACCATCCATCTTCAGCTGAAACAAATATGTTTTTTTTTTGTACAATGATAACATGATATTCATTTTTCATATTTTCCAATGGAAGCCATGCATCTTCTGTTGAAAGTAAAATAAGTGAATGATTGTCACATGAGATCACAATTTTATGTCCTCTCCTCCAGAATCAGTGTCTCCTGAGGATACAGTTTCAACTCCTCTAATGTCTTATCAGAGTCCAGTTGGCTCAACTATAAGAAGAAGAAAAAAACAACAGAAAATTAGTTTTACTATTATGTATTCATCTATTACAAGACAGACCTGAATCAGCTTGCATTTCAGTTTATCAAAAGATGTCATCAATATGATGCTGTTTGGACCCATTTAAATTTTTTATATGTTAATATGAGAAATGCATTACATCACAACACAAATAGGTAAGCATGTAATGTTAGAAGTGCCCAATTTAATTTTTGGCAGAACTAATGCAATGATATTTTTAAGAAAAAGCCGAGGGCCTGTATGTTGAGCCCATAATCAAAGCATTGCTGTAGAATGTGACCTTAACCCCAATGAACTGTCTTAGCTTTATACTGGTTCATGCAATGTATAGACAAAATCCATCAAGTGGTTTCTGAAATATATGCAAATTAAACTCTGTAAAACCAAAATCTTGATGCAAAAACCTTGACCAAAGGGGTGGGAGCATGCATGACAGAAAGAATTGTCTTTGCTTCATAATGATTCATCCCAAGTGTGAAGAATATACATCAAGGAGTTTAGGAAATATAAGCAAATGAAAATTTTTTACCCCAAACCTTAACACAAATTTTCTATGACTGTGACCTTGATCTCAAGGTCAAATGGGCAAGCATGCAAGTCACCCTTAGACATGTCTTAGCTTCATAATGTCATTCCAATTATGAATAAAATAACACCAAGGGGTTTAGGAAATATAAGCAAATGAAAAAACCCACCTAAAACCTTAACACAAATTTTCTATGGAAATAAGCATATATGGACAAGAAGTGCACATGCACCCTCTATTACTTTTTGTAACAAAAAACAAGCTTATAGCTGTGCGAACAGAAATTAATATCTAAGATGTAAAAATTGCTTTTCTGATGACTATTCTGTCTTAATTACTTGATTAGCATGATTATTTATATATTTACAGTATCATAACTGCCTTTCTTTCATTTTTTACTTTATTTATGCCATATGCTGTTAAATCCTGTCAAGAAGCTTAAATACAGAAATTTTACAAATTGTGATGCATTTCATGGTCGATTGGCGCATAAAAAAATATTCCACATATGACCATGACAATTTAAAATGTTCATAATTATAGGTTAAAAGGGGAAATCATTTTAGCCAGCAGAAACTTTAACAGAAAATATATAAGAGATAGTAATGACAAACAGACTATTGGCAGACAATGATTTTGTCTGGAACAATGCTTGTCCAAACAATCAATTTTCAAGTCAAATGGGAACTTCAATATATATATATATATATATATATATATATATATATATATATATATATATATATATATATATATATATATATATATATATATATATTCTTCCCCAAAATCAATGTGGCATAGATATTTGTGAAATTTAATATAAAAACAATCAAAGAAGGTATAAAAACAAAAAAGAAAACACTTACATACTTCATTATTAAATGTACAAGAAAATGTGCCATTTTCAGTCCTGGATTTGATGTTGTTTAAGTTTTAGTATTATCTTTTCATGCTTCACTAGTTTTCTCGCAAATTATTTATTTCTATAAACTAGTTTTTCTATAAGAAAACTATACTGTAGAATTTCACCCCCAGTGTTCCACCGCTTTTTGAAGAAAAAAAATTCTAGGTATTTTTCATGTTTTCTTCCTGGATGAAATTGATTTTTTCAAGGTTTACTTATGACCCTTACTAAATGAAATCAAAATCATTTTGGCTTAGAAAATGTGCATTTTTAAAAACAAAAGCTGTTATTATTTTGAGACTCACCAATAATATCTGAATTAGACATATGACCATGTACTAAATCCACTTATGTCTAATGGTTCCTTAACATCTACATTCAACATAATCCAACCATGGACTGTATATTTAATGCAGACACTGTCAAGGTCAAACAGAGGAAGGGATTCTGAATTGAAAATTGCCCCTATCAGTAGATTTCTATGTATTTAGCAAGGTCTAATAGTAAAATTCACAGCAAACAAAGTGTTCTCAGTACAAACTACTAAATAATAAGTAAAGATTTACCACAATACATTTTCATTAACTTTATATACTAAAAGGGGAAATGGGGATATGCTTTATTATTTTTCTCTTACACTTGCTGAGATCACACATCAAAGACAACATATTGGCACAAGGTGTCACTAGACTGGTCTACATACCTTCTGCATAAGAAAAGATAGCGATATGAAGCTTACTAAGGGGTAGCCAGTCTACTTGACCAATCTGATTGCCTGAGCGCTTGAATTGACAATACCTATATGTTTAGGGCAAGCATCCAAATGATCCACACAACAGTTGTATCTCTACTGACTGATGAGTTCCGCAACCTCTTAATATTCTGGTAAGAACTCAATAAATTCAACTAAGAATCAGTTAAATTATTACTCAGTTACATATTTTTTCTGTGATCAATTGCCGGCTGAAAATTCCTGGTTTTTCCATTGATTTTGATCAATATCTGCAAAATTAAAGGGTTTTTCCTGGTCAGGAACAACCCTGTTCTTTCCTCCGACTTTTCCCCCGATTTCCCAAAGGAAAAAAAAATTGGAACATTGCACCCAACAAAAGTGTTTTATTCCACTCTACTGCTTTTAAAATTAAAGCATTAACTGACAACAAGCAGACGTTCTATCTCAAAAATACATAACACTTATTGATGGGCATTTCCAGTCAAGTCCAACAGTAAAGTCTTGGAGGATGATAATAAAAATTAGTTGTTGTTGATGGTGTCTTTTTTCTTTTAATTAGTACCTAGGCTGCATATATTTTTTCCTAGAGATCAAATATGTACTGACACACAATATAGATAAAAAGCACATGGTATGATGGACTGATGTAATGTCTTAAGTGCGGACCCTAGGGCAATCATTCAATTACAGGATTTTGATATAAGCCCATGAGATAAGTTTTCACATCTCTATATTACTGTGCTTTGTGGCTATAAAGTATTGAAGTAATTAGGAAAACATGATCAAACAACTGCATCAGATAATTATGGGCTCATTTGTTGATTATGTCCAACAAATATGTCCATTTTGGGATCTTTGAACATGCCACCATGGTTACAAAAAAATATGTATATATATATATATAATCCATCCAAACTATGGACACTTAGTATAATTCTAAGCATTACAATTTACAATGAACAATTAAAATACTGAGAATAAATGAAAAAGTTAAATTTTCAATACATTATAGTGCACATAAGTGAGTTAAAGTCCTTTGCAGTAAAACTTAAATAATTAGGAATATCAACTCAGAACAGTTTATGATCATGAGGATGTTTTTTTTTTTTATTTTAATGAAAATTTATTAAGCTTTTGATTTAGTGTGTTGCAATATATATACAATGGTCCACTTTTATTGTACAGAAATTAAAACAATGAAGCAAATTTTGACTACATATTATCAATATAATATCTTTTAATCAGATCCACAAGACATCACTTTCATGAAAATGTATTAAAATTATGACAAGTGTCTACTGAGCATTTTATGATTTACTAGGATTATCATAAAAATGAAAACCTGCATCAAATTATGTCTATGTAAAATAGATTTGGCTGAGAAGTTGGTGAATTAACTTAAAATCATAACACAGAAATGGATTATATGCCATGATGGATATGTACATATTTTGATATAACTATGACGGCATGTTGTCTTATCCCCATATAGATACCTTATTTATTATGATACAATATGAAACATAATAATGACATCATGATAATTCATTCAAACCCCATGCTATTACTATGTCAATGGAAGACTGACGATTAACTTATGAAATTACAAAACTACTTGCTGAAATATAGCTATGTTGTGACTTTTAATTTCTTGTTATTAGGACTTAAAAATAAGACACCAAAGTCAAATACTTTCTGTTTTGGTACTTGCTAACAGAGGTGAGGCAAAAAATCCATAACAGAATGAGATACTTACAGAATAACTTGGTTTGAAATACTCATTATAAAAAGTCCCTTTATATATACTATAAAACTGTAGTGACTACATGGATATAAAAACATCAATATATACCAATCAACTGTAAAAAAATTTAGCAACTAGGTGGATATAACAAATACCCATGTAAACCAATCAACCGTAAAACTTGTTAGCAACTACCTGGATATAACAAACACCCATTTATACCAATCAACTGTAAAACTTGTGTTTGCAACAACTGGGATATAACAAACACCCATTTAAACCAATCAACTGTAAAACTTGTTAGCAACTACCTGGATATAAGAAACATTCATGTATGCCAATCTACTGTAAAACTTGTGATAGCATCTGCCTAGCTACAACAAACACACATGTACACCAATCAACTGTGAAAATTGTGTTAGCAACTACCTGGATATAACAAACACCCATTTATACCAAGCAACTTTAAAACATGTGTTATCAACTACCTGAATATAACAAACATCCATTGCAATCAACTGAAAACTTGTATTATCAACTACCTGGATATAACACCCATGTATACCAATCAACTGTGAAACTTGTATTAGCAATTACTTTGATATGACAAACACCCAAGTGTATCAATGAAGTCCAATATGTCCCACTGATACAGAAATTGATAAATTATAAGAACAGACCAGCTACTCTAAGAAGTCAAGTGTCTGTGTCATAAGGGTGATCTTCATAAAGTTTTGACTGTAAACTTACTATCTCATCTGCCATTTTTTATACTAAATACCAAGACAACCAATAATAAGCTTGAGTAGACTTACATCTCTCCTAGGAAATGTAGTTAGGACTTTGTAATCTTCCATATGATAGCCTTGTGTAACGATGTAATTGAAAACCGTCCTTAATTTATCTGTGCTGAAAAATCTCCGTATTAACATATCTCTTTTTGGTGTCCGTATCCGTAGAACACTTGTAGGTTCTTCGCAATCTTCAGGAGGTTCTTTTGGCATCTCACGAGCAAGAGATTCTTGAATAGCCTTCAAAAGAAACAGTTGATTTTCTTTCATCAATTGTACAATTTTCACAACTTAGAATACAGTGGATTATTTTTACAGAGGTACAATTTTAGTGATTTTGTCTAAAACGAGAGTTTTTAAATTGTGGCAAGTTATATTTTAGTGATTGCAGCTTTTTTAATTTTAATTTTAGCTGTGACAACTAGTAGTATATCTTGACATCTACCATGCTCTTAACTACACTAGTGTGTAGACAGGACAGGGTCAAAGTTACTTATCAATAGTTTCATGAAAGAAAAATCAGGAAGAAGAAATCATGCCATCAGATCAAGTCATTTACTAAATTGCATCCAATCAGATAAAGTCATTTACTAAATTGCATTTATTTTTATGACTTTCTATTTTCATCATTTTGCAAAAACTCACAATTTCATCAGAACTTAAATTCATGGATTGGGGAAAGGGTCCCAATGTCTTCACTGTAGGACCATTGTTCGTGGAGTCTTTAAATCTGTGGTTTATAGTAACCATGAAATCTACAAAAACTGGAACCCCATGAAAAATAGTGGATTCACATTAACTGAAATGCCAGGTTGTTACAATTAAAAAAAAAAAAGGATAGTATATCAGTGGTGTTAATCTGAGCTACTGGCTGGTATTTGAAACAAGAATACTCCCTGCTTTATTGAATGCAACTTTTACTGGCTCCTGTATATTCAGAATTGAGAATCAAACAACAATGGCATAAGTCTTTAAATCTGTCCATAGCAGTGGACAGTTTGTTATCCTTGAAAGTCCTTAAAATTGTCTGTAGCAGTGGACAGTTTGTTATCCTTGGAAGTCCTTAATGGAACATCAACACAATCCTGGCTATATAGTGACAATTAAAAGTTAAGTTCCAAACATGTAAAGATAAAAATTAAAAACAAAAAGCCCCAAAATTTCATGGAGATAAACCCTTTGAAATATATATAAAAACCGAACCCATGAAAGAAACACTTGCTTTGAATACTGTTGTCATTGTGGCTTCATTTTTACCAGCATGCTGAAAATACTGACTAAAAATGAAGAAAAAATTGGAAGCATTTATTTCAGTGGATAACAAATTCTGACAGGACTTATTTTGGAGATCAGTGCTTAGCATATAGATAGTTAAAATTAAAGAGAACAGCATATGTTGCATGAAAGCCAATCAACGCTTTGTTCTATGAGAAGTTGTCAGAACTAGCAATATATGATGCATGTAAAATCAAATTAACTCCAGCAAATAAAAGCACAAAAAAGTAAAAATCAAAGTCATCTGAGGTCTACTTAATATAAGGCTTTATAAAAAATTTGGTTGAAATCCAACGATTCCTGGTAAAATTATGCTGTGGAAACCAAGATTTGGAAAAAGGGCAATCAGGGGTAATAACTTCTTCCAAATGCTGCCATGGAATGCTGCAAATTGAACTCATCTGAGGTATTATCAACATAAAGCTGCATGCCAAATTTGGCTTAAATCCAATGATCTATGCTTGAGTTATGCTGTGGAAACCAAATTAAAATGATGGGCTATCAGGGGGCCATAACTCCAGTAAATGATGATTAGAAACACTGGAAATCAAACTCTCTCAAGGTCTCATAAATATAATGGTGCAAACTTGGTTGAAACAAAACAATCACTGGTAAGACTTACACTGCAAAAATCAAATTTGAGAGAATGGGTTAACAGAGGCCATAATTACTCTTTATATGATGACACAGAATAAAACTAAATAAAACTTGTCAGAGTTCTCATCAATATAAAGCTGCATACCAAATCTGGTTGAAATGAAATCTTTCCCTGTATCTTGCATGACCAAACTGTTGACAGATGGATGGACAGACATGATTAATATTGGGTTCTGACTTTGTCAAGTTGTCCATAATAACTTGGGCTAATGTTTCCAATGATAGTTTTGGCAATAAACCATCAACTACTACTAACTTGTTTATGTTCCTTCTTTTTATTTTGTCTTATCTCTTCCTCCTTTCGTTTCTTCCTTTCTCTCTCTTCCTCCACCTGCTTCCTCTTCTCCTCTTCCCTCTGAGCCTCCAACTTAACAAATAGTGAAGCATATTTTAGCTCTAACATCAAAAGGTTTTTTTTTCTTTCTGACAAGGCCAATAGTTTAGCATATTTATCTGTGTATAACATACAATGAACTGCAAACAGCATATAGCAACATTTTCTTTCAGATAATACCCACAGATCAGGGTCTTGACAATGTTTTTCTAATTTCATGCACACATCATAGACTCTGACCTGCCAGTGCATTATACAATGGCACATCTGGATCTAAGGTGTAATCTGAAGTTGGGTGTGTATCACACATGGGTAAATAAACTAGATCTGTTAGGAAGTGCACCCTATCCTCCCCCACCCCACCCCACCCCACCCCTGCAAGATAAAAGGTGTAAATACATGTTTTTAAACAAGACCAGGGTCTGCAAGTAAAGTCTATGATCAAAGCCTTGTTGTAAAATGTGTGACCTTGATACCATGGTCAAATGGATGAGCAAGCATGTTGAGGAAGAACTGTCTTAGCTTCATAATGATTCTTATAATATATGAACAAAATCCATCAAGAGGCGTAGGAAAAATAAGCAAATGAAAAAGGATTTTTAAAAATTATGTTTGTCCAAGAATACTTACCTGATCACATTAATGTTACAAAAAAACCTGCTACCTCCCTATCTTGCATTCCCGAAAATAAGAAAAATTATCATTCTTTCTATTGATGAAGGGAAGTAACTATTACAAATTACCTCCCCTACCATCCACTAGGTGGTCACCTAAATACCAGTTGTTCACCTTAAATTTGAGCAATACTAACAACAGGATACTCACATTTGTGGGGAAGGGTGGAAGGGATTGATAGTAATGTGATTAGGTAAGTATTCTCGGAGCAATAAGTCACTAGCTAGCTCATTGAGAAAAAGGTTTTGGCATTACTGGGGTCTCACATTGTGTCTGAAGGATATGCTGTAATTTCTTCGATCTTCGATATTTGCAGAAGAATTCTAAACAACGGATATTCATTTTCCTCATCCGCATTGACAGAAGCCTTTATCTTATCTCTCCTATTCTCTGCAGGAAGGGGAGGACACTTCGAAGGAAACGAGATCTGGTAAATTTCTTTAATTGCTGCCTTGAAACTAAACTCCATCTGTTCCATCGTCCAAATGGAGTGTGGCAGCAATTCAAAGTTGTCTCCTTCCTCAAATGAGGGGATGTCCTCATTCTGTGCACCTTCCATGTTTGGATACAGCATGCCACAAGACAGCAATGACATTATCATCACCATGCATGGTGTGGAACCGGCTGATTGGATACGCAAGAAAAGCAGGCCCCACTGCATTCCAAATGGAATGGGGTCTAGAGGGTGAGTGTTGTGCCAAGATAACTGTCAGGGCTGGGTCAGGCAGCTGAATGGTCAGCACTGTATGTGCAGCGAGTATGGTATGAAAGGTCAGCAAATTGTGTTGTGCTGGGATGGTCGGAAAACCGTAAGCGGCTGTTGCTGATGGAACTCTTGACCTCCAAGCGGTTCAACTGTCTGATATTATTAATCCTTGATCAATATACCTGTAACCAGGTTGACTGGACAGCTGAAAGGACTGGTTGGCAGCTTAGATGGCATATGATGGATGGTTTGAGTCTTCCAAGCTATAACAGCCAGAGAAGTCTAAATGTGTCTGTTCTTACTGGCACGAAGCCCATGTATGGGCAGGTGGGGGATGGAGGAGGGGGGGGGGGGGCTGACAAAAGGGGGTGAGGGGAAATAACTATAAAAGTACTAATCTAACAAGCTGAATCTTACATGGGCCACAAACTCGTCAGGATACAAATGCATACCAAGTTTCATGAAAATATCACATATGGTTCTAGATTTATTAACTGAACAAGAGTATGATAGACAGATAGATGAATGGATATAATTTGTAATAAAAATGGGGATAACTCTCAGTGTACTTTTATCAGACAGACTCCATGTTTTAAAGGACACAATGTCTACTCAATATATCAAGTTTGTGAAGATATCTAAAAGGGTTTAGGAGATATTAGATAAACAAAAGTCAACAGACAGACAGACAAACTGACTCCAGTATACCACCCAAACTCTGTTCGCAAGGGGTATACTTATCAGAGTCCTTGTTTTCCATCCTCCCCAATATACAAGTGATATTTTGCAGAAAACATCTTTCAAAATTAAATTGCAGTAGAAACCGTGATTACATATTAATTGTTATCTCTCCAATTTTTTACTTTTTATCAGCTAAAAAAGTAGGATTCTTTCATTATACCAAACAAGGTCTACAGGGGAGAACAATTCCCAAGGTGAACTAACTAGCCCAGACAACTAATAATATTTGTTAGGCAGGTGAAATTTCATGTACATAACCCAATCTTTACACAGGAAAAAGATCAGATGTTCATATTTCAAGACTATTTTATGTCTCTCTTCATTACCAGGCTAGTAGGTCAAAATTGGAATTGTCACCCACCTGAAGGAAGGCCCCATCAACATAGCAAAGAAAAATTAAACATTTTTACTTTTAACATTCAGTAAGTGACCTTTCTTCACTACAATTCATCATTTTAGAGCACCCAGATAACTTGTAAACCCACATATATTGCAATGCAAGTGTGGCTGCCATTTTTTTCTTGTAGAAAATGTCAAAAATAGGCTTCTATTTGCTTAACATGAATACTGAATAAGAAATTACATGTTTTGTAAGATTTTCATGAACAAGTCTCCATAAATAACAATATGCAACAAAATATTTATCAATGAAAATGTTGGTAAATGCCTGCTGGTGGCAACACTGTATGAAATAAATATCAATTAAAATGATCTTAAGTGAAATTCACATTTCAGTTTTACCTTTTTAATTGGATTTTAATATAATCATCATAAATATGATATGCCTTGATCTATTCTATGGGAAACTAGTTAAGTGCTTACTCAGTGGCTAAACTGCTATAGTTTGACAACTGTTAGGAACTTAATGGTCCTTTCGACATGATGACTGAAGCCAATGAACAGATTAGCCGACTACAGTAGATGAAAGGTTATGTTTCTGCTTTTGGCTAACATGTGGATTGTTATTTAAACTTGCAGTGATGCATTCAAAACTAACTTGCAAGTTCAAATAAAACAGTTATAATAAAATGAACATATTTCTGATTTTTCTCTTGCTTTTCTTTCAGTATTTAAAAAAAAAAAAATTCTAAAAAATCCGAATTATGTGTTTTTGGAGAGTGCAACATGCTTGCTGTGTTTATTAGTACAAAACAACATGGAGTTGTATTTAATCATTTCCATGTGTTATTGTGAGTAGTCTTCTGCATGTCAAGTGGATATTAAAAGTCTATCAGCAATTTATTAACTTTAATTGACTTCTTAAGATTTACCATCCATTATTATAAAAATGAATTATACAAATATTTTTTGTAGGACAAATGAGATTATAATTCTTGTGTATCAATGAAAGTTGCTAGCACATCCCAAGTCAGTGGTAACCAAAATTTCACTATCTTATGCCCCTCACTTATGCTGCATTCAATGTTTATGGACCCCATTGCTTGTGAGTTATTGAGGGAGAGGTGTACATTGTATGTTTTGCCAAATTATATACTTTCACATTTGCATAAATAATTTTGTTTCTGCCTATTCTGAAGTGGTTCTATGACAAAACAAAATGGCTGTGTCTGAAGTGGTTCTATGACAAAACAAAATGGCTGTGTCTGAAGTGGTTCCATAACAAACAAAATGGCTGTGTCTGAAGTGATTCTATGACAAAACAAAATGGCCGTGTCTGAAGTGGTTCTATGACAAAACAAAATGGCTGTGTCTGAAGTGGTTCTATGACAAAACAAAATGGCTGTGTCTGAAGTGGTTCTATGACAAAACAAAATGGCCGTGTCTGAAGTGGTTCTATGACAAAACAAAATGGCTATGTCTGAAGTAGTTCTATGACAAAACAAAATGGATGTGTCTGAAGTGGTTCTATGACAAAACAAAATGGCTATGTCTGAAGTGGTTCTATGACAAAACACTGAAAGGAAAAAACAACCTCAAAGCCTCACCCCAGAAAAATGTAAAAACAATGAAAGAAAACAAGAAATGCATACAGGAAGAATAACATAGTAACACTGAACATTTTAGAGGACATATCTTACCCACCCAAACCCCACTTACATAAATAACATAGTAACACTGAATATCTAGAGGACATATCCTACACACCCAAACCCCACTTACATAAATAGCATAGTAACACTGAATATCTAGAGGACATATCTTACCCACCCAAACCCCACTTACATAAATAGCATAGTAACACTGAATATCCAGAGGACATATCCTACACACCCAAACCCCACTTACATAAATAACATAGTAACACTGAATATCTAGAGGATATATCCTACACACCCAAACCCCACTTACATAAATAACATAGTAACACTGAATATCTAGAGGACATATCCTACACACCCAAACCCCACTTACATAAATAACATAGTAACACTGAATATCTAGAGGACATATCCTACACACCCAAACCCCACTTACATAAATAACATAGTAACACTGAATATCTAGAGGACATATCCTACACACCCAAACCCCACTTACATAAATAACATAGTAACACTGAATATCTAGAGGACATATCCTACCCACCCAAACCCCACTTACATAAATAACATAGTAACACTGAATATCTAGAGGACATATCCTACCCACCCAAACCCCACTTACATAAATAACATAGTAACACTGAATATCTAGAGGACATATCCTACCCACCCAAACCCACTTACATAAATAACATAGTAACACTGAATATCTAGAGGACATATCCTACCCACCCAAACCCCACTTACATAAATAACATAGTAACACTGAATATCTAGAGGACATATCCTACCCACCCAAACCCCACTTACATAAATAACATAGTAACACTGAATATCTAGAGGACATATCCTACCCACCCAAACCCCACTTACATAAATAACATAGTAACACTGAATATCTAGAGGACATATCCTACCCACCCAAACCCCACTTACATAAGGACTACTACTTAAAGTACCCTATGATCCAACACTCAATTTTTATACTACTTATATTACACTTTGTTTCTATGAAAGCATAAACTACTACATGCAGAAAATTCTAAGTATCAAAAGACACATTTACACAACTTGATTGACATGTGTACCATATTTGGTTGAAATATCTTCAACAGTTTGAGAGTTTTGCTTCAGAAACAAACAACTGTATGGCCAGCCAGCCAGATGGACATAGTGACAACTATATTGCCCAATTAAGATACCTGGGGGAATTAAAAAACCCCAAGAAGGTGAAGTCATCTACATTTCACATCCTTTCAAAATGTCTGCTAGGAGACTGAATGATTTGTTCAAGATTTCATATACAAGAAGTTTGTATGTACAAAGAAGTGACAGGCATAGAGAGTTTTGTTCCAGAAATGAAAGTGTGAATGGTGGATGGATGATGAACTGACAAAAATATTACAAATATTAAAAATTAAAAATTATGAATATCAGAGGACACATCTACATTACCATGGCTTCTAGTCTGATATTTGTACCAAACTTCAAAGATATATCCTGAAAAGTTTTGGAGTTTTGCCCCAGAAATAAAAGTGTGGATAATGGATGTATAGAAGGATGAATGGACAAAAACATTACAAATATTGAAACAGAAGAACTGTGCATTGCAAAAGTCATATCTGGACCACTAGTGTAATATGTGTACTAAGATTTATAGAAATATTTTGAACATTTTTGGAAATTAAAGTGAATGATGGATGGATGGATGAACCAATAGATGAATCTGTTAAATATATTTAAACTGAAGAATTGTGAAAAGCAAAAGGCACATCTATACCACTAGTCCAAAATGTGTGCCAATTTTATAGAGAATTCTGATATCATTTAGAGTATTTCCCCAGAAATGAGTGTATACTGGATGAATGGATTAACAAACAGATAAAAAAACATTAAAAATATTGAAAATGAAGAATGAAAATAGTAAAATGTACACCTGGACAACAAGCCTAAAATATATATATGTGATCCCCAAATTTCATTGATATATCTTGAACACTTTTGGAGTTATACCCTGGAAACTAAAGTGCAAATGATGGATGGATGAACAGACAAAAGGATGAAAATGTTAAAAATATTGAAACTGAAGTAATGTGAATAGCAAAAGGCACATCTGGACCACTAGTCCAAGATATGTACCAACTTTCATAAATATATCTTAAATGATTTTGGAGTTTTGCACTGGAAATAAAAGTGTGGATAACAGATGGACAGAAAAATGGATAAAACCAAAAATATACTCAAACTGAATATGAGTCGATAGCAAAATGCATTCTGGACCACATTCTAATATGTGTAAAAAGTTTCATAGAGATACACTGAATGGTTTGAGAGTTCTGCTCCATGAATGTAAGTGTGGATAAAGGATGGATGGCCAGAAAAATAGATGAAAACAACAAATTTTGAACTGATGAATTGTGAATAGCAAAAGACACTTCTGGATTACTAGTCAAATATGTGCACCAAGTTTCATGGAGATACCTTGACTGTTTGAGAGTTATGCTCCAGAAACGAGAGTATAGATGTGGCATACACAGAAAAAATGGATAAAAACAAAAATATTGAAATTGAAGAATTGTGAATAGCAAAAGGCACACCTGGACCACTTGACCCATATATGTACAAAGTTTCACAGAGATATTTTCAACAGTTTGAGAGTTATCCTCTGGAACTGTACATTTTTATGGTCAGACAGGCAGTGATAGTCATATTCCCCAGTATTACATGTGGGGGTGGATTAATAAAAATATACTGAAGTGACTGGTTGCATTTAAGTGTTCTGAAATTAACTTAAATGACTGTAAATTTTTACAGATAAAGAAAAAAAGGTTCATCATATTATCTTTTGAAACAAATGAAAATTTATTTACAAGCATTTTGTTCATTTTAGTGAGAATGGCAAAGGCAATCCTGAATGGTAGATAAAGGCACTAATTTCCAAACAAAGGTTAAAAAAATAAATTCTGTTGCACATATTTCCTTATTTGTCGTTTAATATTTTCTCTCCTGTGATATTTTGCCTTCTCTACTTTGTGTTGTAGGTGTTGTAAAGGCAGATTTGATTTTTCAATGTGTTTAATTAGTTTTCTCCAATGATATAATTAAAAAGTTAAATCTTAACCTAATACAGTACTCCTTCTCTATAACAATGTTCATGGAAGTCAAAGAACTGATGTTATAAGTGAGAAAGCCTTATACAGAGAAATGTTCCAACATGGCTGTCATAAGAGTGCATAAAAAACCCACCAACATGGAGTATTTAATGATGCGAAATCTCATTATAATTGGTTCTCATTAGCCAATACCTGACATTAGGCAAAATAAATTAAGTTGCAATGACAAAACAAAATGTACCCAATGCAATGGGATCCATAAACACCCCCAATGCATTTGGGGCTTTAGTATATTGAGGGGCTTTATACTAAGGGACAACTGTATTATACAAACAAGGAGATGTATTGCAAGTACCTTTTTCCTGTCTGCTTCTAAGGATGCCTTGTATGCAGCATTCTGCTCCTGTAGAATTCTCTCCCTTGCTTCTCTCTCTGCCTGTGAATTGAATGTGAAATGTTTCTTTACACTGATTCGCTATCAAAATGATATACTTCAGCTCCTTGAATTTCTATAGCTATAGCTCTGTGGCGATCCCTTTTCACAATGGGGCTATAGCTCCTGGGCAATTCCTTTTCCCAATGAGGCTAAGCTTGTATGAACTGTTATAGTGGAAAAACATGCAAATATATCTAAAAGTAGATGTGCTTTATACTTTGTTTCCCACACGTATGGCAGGACAGTAATTGGAATAATTTTAAATAGGTGCTCACAAGCTTGAGCAGAAAAAATAAACTTGATTAACTGAAATACATCCTAATGAAAATGACTCTAGATGACAATGTCATGCATATTCTTGTGAAGAAGACAATCTGTAAACTCTTTCCAATTAAGCACCAGGCTGTCAATGAAATCTTTCCAATTAAGCACCTGGCTGTCAATGAAATCTTTCCAATTAAGCACCTGGCTGTCAATGAAATCTTTCCAATTAAGCACCAGGCTGTCAATGAAATCTTTCCAATTAGGCACCAGGCTGTCAATGAAATCTTTCCAATTATTTGACAAGCTTTTATCTTTACATCTGAACTTTTAATCATTGTAAAATTTGAAATTTGAAATTTTAATTGGCACTATATGGCCAGTATTGTGCTGACATATTGTGAAACCACCTACCTACCAACCCACCCACCTACCTACTGTGACTGGGCATAAAAGACATGAAAGAATAAAAAAAGAACATTATTTTCTATCATATTAAAGTAGAGGTAATAAATTGATAATAAACAGATTCATGTGTTTTTGTATTAATTATTTAAAATCATTGCTCTTAAAATCTGCTTGAAAAGCTATGATCATTATCCAACCCTAGAAGCCAGATATTACTGGGTGAAAGTCACAGGCTTTGAGTAATCTTTGAGTGACAGCCAGCAGTATATAGCTTATGCATCAATAATTACCTTGATTAACCACTACAGGTGAGGCTTCATATGAAAAGCATGCAGCGCACAGTCAACTCACCTAATTCTTATAATTATTCACATGTACAATACACAGTTAACCTGATGAGGGTAACATCACAATATACTATGTATAGTCATTAATATGGAAAGTTCACCACTGAATAAACATATTTATTCCTACATCCAACTGCCTTGGTCACAAAGGGCCTTCTGAGTTGGGTAGGATGCATATAGGACTAGCATGGATGAATCAATGTGATCATAAACACAAGTACTTAACTCATGTGAGTAAAGCATAAAATCTTTGGTTTTAAGGGCACTGTAGTAACAGAGATGCATCCAATTATCAAGTTTCAATACTGGATAAAGAGCACCCAAGAAACGAACTTTTAACACAAAATTTGAATCTAGTCACTGAGCATGAAATATAGGTCAGAGAGAGTTGTTTTGGCAAAAAGGACACAGAATTTATAGTGATGCATCCACTCACTAAGTTTCACAATTCTACTTAGAATAATATGCATATAACATGCCAAAAATCATGTGGTCATGAGCTAAATGAAAAAACTTAACCAAAGCCAGTATAAGATGAAACACAGGTTAAAATGAGACTCTTTGGTTGTAAGAGTGTGGTAGTAACAGAGATGCATATCATCATCAATTTCACCATTACAGCATGAACAATCCTGAGAAACGAACACAAAATTTAATCCAAGTCAGATAAGCATAAAATATGGTTGATACTGACTTACTATTGATTAATGAGGGAGTCGTGCTCTTAAAAGATTCATCCCCAAGTTTCATGATTTTATATAGGATAGTATGCACAGTATGAAAATGGTACTAAGAGAGATGTATAAAATCATCTAGCAATAACAGTAAAAATATCAAACTGAACCAAAGTCAGTGAAATGTGAAATATGGATCACAGTGACCTAATTTTCAGTTAAGGATGTAGTACTTATCAAGATGCACCCTCTCGTCATGTTTCATGATTCCAGGTACAGCAGTACTATACAGTAGATAAACAGGAGTCCCTCGAATGGGACTGCTGCTCTACTAGGCAAAAAGAATTTCCAGGAATTCAAGACCATTTCTTCCTTTTAACTGTTCAGTGTTGAAACCATCTCTGATATTCTTCAGCAATAGCAAGATTTTCAAATTAGCTGCTGTGGTACACATATTGGATGTCAGCTTGGCACCATTTTCATTAGGACAAAGTGGACATCATTAGAAGTCTTACTGATCATCCATTCAGGGGGAGTAGTGACAACAAGAGGTTTAAGACAGTCGTTATAGCAGCCATATTGGATGTATGACTGGCAACATTTTCATTTAGGACCAACTAGGTATCATAAGAAGTCTATTGCTGAAAACCCCATGGTGATATAGCCATCCAATTGAAGAAGAGTAGAGATAACAATATTTTCAAGATATGACTTTCCATTCAGGAGTACCAATAACAAGATTTTCAAGATGGCTTCTGTGGCAGCCATACTGGATGTCAGATCAGCACCATTTTCATTTAAGACCAACTGGACATCATAAGAAGTCTTCTGGTGAATACCAAACGTCAATATGACTTTATGTTCAAGTAGAGTTGTGATAACAGGATTTTTAAGATGGCTGCCATATTGGATGTCAGATTGGCATCATTTTAATTTAGGACCAGTTAGACATCACAAGAAGTCTTTTAGTGAAAACCCCATGCTGATATGACCAACCATTCAGGAGAAGTAGCAATAAGAAGATTTTCACGATGGCCTCTGTGGTAGCAATATTGAATGTCCAAGCAGCACCATTTTTATTTGGGACCAACTAGACCATGGGATGAATGTGTGTGTAAAATTTCATGGTAATCCTCCAAGTAGTTTAGGAGGAGCAGTGATAGCAAACTTGTGATAATGGATGGACAGACAACGGACACAGACCATCCCATTAGTTCTTCTGGTCTATGACCAGTAGAGCTAAAAAAAACAATGTGGTCATGAGCTCAATCCAAAAATGTTAAATGTAGGTCACATGACCTTCTTTTGTTGTAAGGTTGCAGTATTAAGAGGAATGCGTACAATCATCAAGTTTGATGATTCTGGAATCAACAGTGCTCGAGTCTGAAACCAAGGCCATGAAACATGAATATAGGTCACCAAATGTCATGAATCTTAGTATAACAGTATGTATACAGGATGCTAAAAAAAAACAAACATTTGGTTTGGCTAAATCCCAAAAACTTAACCCAAGTGAAATGTGAAATGTTGATCACAGTGACATTCTTCTGTGGTAAGGGTGTGTTACTAACAGAGATGCAATACAATTATCAAGTTTGATGATTCTAGCATAAACAGAGCTTGAGAAATAAACTTAAAACACACCATTTTATCAAAGTCTGTGAAGAATGAAATATAGGTCACAGTGACCTACCTTTGTGATGAGAGTGTAGTAGTTATCAAGATGCATTCCCTCACCATGTTTCATGAATCCAGGTATAACAGTATATATACAAGGTGCAAAAATCAAGTTGGTCACGAGTTAAATGCAAAAACTTAACCTAATGTGAAATATTGGTCACAGAGACATTCTTTTATTGTAAGGGTGGTACTAACAGAAATGTTAGCACTCATCTAATTTAATGATTCTATCATGAACAGAGCTTGAGAAACAGACATGTAGGTCACAGTGACTTTCTATTTCTGTACAGGTGTGGTACTAACAGAGATGTATACAATCGTGAAGTTAATGATTCTAGCACCAATGGTTAAAACACAATGTAACCAAAATTAGTTTTGCATGAATATATGGGTCATAGTGGCCACGAAGCTTCATGATTCCAAGTATAACAGCATGCATACAGGGTGCAAAAAGCCTAAGTAGTTGTGATCTAAATGGAAAAACTTAACTTATGCCAGTAAAATGTGTAATCTGTCACATTGCCTTTCTTTTATTTTAAAGTGTGGTACCTTGAGATTCAAACAATCATAAAGTCTGATGATTCTAGTATGAACAGAGCTTGGGAAATAAACTTAAAATACAAAATATAACCAAATTTGGTGAAGTGTAAAAAAATGTTCACAATGACCCACTTTGTGATGAGGGTGTAGTACTCATCAAGATTCAACCTCTCACATGTTTCATGATTCCAGGTATAACAGTACGTATAAAAAGTGCAAAAATCCTGAGCAAAACACTGAAACTTAACCAAGAATGGACATGTACAAAGTTAACAACCTCAATCCCCTCTTAAGGGGATAGATGCTACAAAACCACTTCCCAACTGTTGCCTAGGACCTAGGAAGAAAGAATGGTTGAGATGCAGTAAGGCTGCATATATGTATATGCTTTTAAATGTGTGGACAATGATGCTGATGTAAACACTAGGGGTAGTACAATAGCTCTCCGCTATGCTAAAAATGGAGCAGACAAGAACATATTCATAAAAGGAACATGTAGGTCTGTGAGACAATGTTCAAACCAAATCACATAAGAACACATAGAATGGTTCTTTAGCTGTGTTGGTTAAAAGCAACATCCCATGTGAAATGTGATGATGTTAAGTTAATTGTGACGGCCATAACTCTGTCCCAAATTGCAATGATTGGACAAAATCCATAAGAGGCACATCTAGCTCTATGTGGCAAAGTTTGTCCAAATTGGATTTGAATATGTTGAATGGTTCTTGAGCTGTGCCAGTTACAAGAAACATCCCACATGAAGATATGAAGTTAATTGTCAAGGGACATAACTCTATCCAAAATGGAGGTGATGATACCCCCCCCCCAAAAAAAAAAATTAAAGAACCACATCTAGGTCTATAAGACAATATACACACCATACTGCATCAGAATATGTTCAGTGGTTACTGAGCTATGCTGGTTACAAGGATCTGCTGTAGGGGAGATGTAAAATTAATTGAAAAAGGGCAATAACTCTGTCAAAATTGGGCCTACAAAGACAAAACTGTTAAAAGGCACATCCATGCATCATAGGCTATTCACCTACCAAATGGCAACCAATTATGTGTAAGGGCTCAGGGCTTTGGTGGTTACAAGAAGTGTGACTGGACAGATGGACAGACATAATAGATGATTACTATAGGATTCACACAACTCGATGTGGGGCCCTATTAAACATACTATAAACAGAAGAATCAATACATGTGCTCTGCATGCTTTCCTTATAATACTCTGTAATTTAACCCAAATTTACACTGATTGACCACATCCTGATTAAAACACAAAGGACAGAAATGTTAATTTATTAATTCATGTACAAAGAAAAAATACTCTATTCATACCAAACATACGAGTGATAAAGAGGAAAAAAAGAGAATAATGATAAAACTTTCTGAAACCAAGCACTGTTGGGAACACAAATGTTGGTTATATTATAGAGGTGGAAACTATGCAGAGGTTTGATTAGTATTAGAACAGTCTTATAAAGACAAAATATGTGGCCATTTGCAGAGGAAACTGGGTACAACTGGGCAGTTTTGAGAAGTTTCAATGTATCATTTGTGGAGGAAACCGGGTACAACTGGCCAGTTTTGAGAAGTTTCAATGTATCATGTGCTATACAAGACTTAAAGATAACTTTGATTACAGATGGCTGCTAGTAGCAAAAATGGAGCATAGCTCTTGATATACAGATGAAGAAATTTTTATTATTATACCAATTAGAGTGGGAAAGGCTCTAATAAACAGCATAATTACCAATTCCTAAATAAAACTGTAGTTACAGGACGGAATGTCGGACCACTTTGTTCCAACAGCTCTGAATTAAATCGACAGGATCCACTGTCTAGTAAGAATTAGTCTGTTGGGTTTTTAGCATATGTTGGCAAAATACTCACCTCTTCAACAATTTCTGCTTTCTGCTGTTCTGTAAAGACTTCATGATCTTGGATTAAATGTGTCATCAGACCATCTATATCTTCATTACCTGAAGAAGATAATCAACATTTCCAATTTTACCTGAATATACCATTAATGTACAGTCAAAAATGTTACAAAAACTGACTACTGTTATTCAAATGTGTAAATCCAACTAGAAGCCAAGAAAATTCTAAAGAGTCAGTTATTTCAGTTGCTCATGGCCCAACTGATAAATTTATGATACTCATATGTAAAGAATCTCATCACAAACTTGGTCCTTCAGGACAATCCTCTGATTACATTAAATATGAAGGTGTACATTCATCAAATGATGCTGGTTGATTTTAATGGCACTTTCAAAACATTACTGGTTACATCATGCCGAGGAAATGGGAGTTAAGTGCCTGAAAAGACAAAAGTGCCTTTCACAAGGATACAATGAGGCAGCTGACCTGGGCTGGCCTGGGTGGTATTGAACCTGTGACCTTTGGATTATGAGTCAAATGCTCCACTGAAACAAAATTAATTTATACCAACGGCTAAAACACGGTATTGGTGCTGATAAAGGAATTTTCATGTTATATGCATGAAATAGAAAAATTAAACAAGATATGAACCAATTTTAAAGATTGGTAAGCCTGGCATATACCTCTCTTACTTTCCTGAAAATTTCAAGAGGTTAGTGTAACCCATTGTTGAGATATGCATGGAAACAATCTCTAAAAATGGCCATTTTTGAGCGTTATGTAGTCTCACTCGAAAAAAGCTTGAATATAAAATAGAGAATTCTCTAAATATCATACTGAAATTATGCATTTATTGGTCTGGTTTTATGCGGAATTCTATCCTGCAAATATTGCTTCTTGAATTAAAGAAATCGGTAAAATATTATGGATTTTATAAGCAAAATACCGTCAGTAGAAGTTTTGTTTCAACACTGAAATTCAAACACTAATCTGTTGTTATATGCCAACATTTTGTACAAAATAACATTCATTATAACTTTTATTGACATCTAGAACTCGACTTTATATTATAATAAGTAGTAAAACCATTTAAATCACATGGCTAGCCAAGATATTCGATTGAGAGCTTGTTCTTTGTCAAACTTTCCAGTTCTAAATTTTGTAGTGTCTGTAACCTTTACAAGTTTATATGGCAATAATTTTGTTGTTTCATTATGGAAAAGTATAAATCCTACAAAGGCTCATGTGTATCCATGTGATGTCCAAGTTGGCCAAAATTGGTGGTGCTGTATTGTACCATTAAAAAACAGCAACTCAATAAAAAAAGTTACAGACACTACACAAACAGGTATAAAAATGAAAGATAAAAGTATTGTTCTACTTGTCATTAAAACATTGTTTTTCTCAATAGAAAGTTCCATCTTATGTGATGTAATGTTGCATCATCTATTTACCTCTGCAGCCAAGAGCAAAAAAGTGATGCAATAACTCTCTTGATTGAATATTGCATCATTCTTGCAGCACTGTCTGTTTGAGTAATTTACTACAAGACAATGTAACCTGAATTTCTTATCCTAGAAGAAGCTGCCTAATTACTTTTTCTGTTCTTTACCATGGTACATCCCTAAGACATGGGAAGACGACAAAAGCAAACCTCTGGGAACAACTCTGGTAAGTTTGTATTGAATGGTAAACCACACTCTTAAATTGTAGTGTCTGTAACCAATATCCCCTTTTTATACTGTCTATGACTTTATCCCTGTTTTTTTTTTAAAAAATGAAGCCAAATTATGTTTCCTATTACAGTATTGATGTGTAAGGCTAAATTTTGACATATTGTCTGTCTGCAATTTGTAATATTTTGGTATATTTATAGTTTCTTTCATCTAGATTTCTGATAACAGGCAACATTTTCAGTGATTTCTTACAATATGCAATTGAAACTGAGTATTTTTGCATTCCATATCATTAGACTAGTAAATTCAAACAGAAATATTATGAGAATTCAATGAGCTCAGACTTAGTATTGGATACATTGCTGATATTGTCAAATGGTTACAGACACTACTAGACATGTGAATTGACCCGACTGTTGTTTACATTATTAAGGAAAGTGTGCAATCATTGTAAATGCTAGAACATTGAATAATCATCAGGTTTTATGCTATTTCTTTTTCAATCAGATACTTTTCTTTAAGAATCTACAGGTTATTCCAGTTTGCTTATGTATGAAAGCATATTGCGTACTCATTACAAGTATGTTTTGTAAAGTCTAAATTTCATCCGTATACATAGAGGAACAAAAATGAGAATGAAGTTGTTTGCTTTTAGGAACCAAAGATAAGCCAGAAGAAGATGAACAGAAGATTAAAGCTAGAAGGGAGAAGACGAGGCTAAAGGTACAAGCCTGGAGAAAAAAACAGAGGGAAAATAAGGCGAAACATGAGGAGCTAAAAAGGGTTGATAGAGAAAGAAGAAAAGATGCAAGACTACTAAAAAAACAGCAATCACTTTCCGATTCAAATCTTCAACAAGAATTAAGAAGGAAAAAACGTGAAGAAATGAAAAGGTATCGCCAGAAAAAGAAAGAAAAAGCAGCCCTGGCAATATCGGTTAATAAGAGTGTTGATTTAAGAAGTCCGAAAACTGCTGAATTAAGTAGAAAGAAGAAAGAAGCTGTGAAAAGAACCCAAGCATGGAGAATGCGTATCAAACTGAATGAAAGTATACAGCAAGAGTGTATTCAGACTGATTGTGAAATAGGAAATACTGGGTCAGCCAGAGATTCACCAATGAATAAAGTGTTACCTAAAGCAACTCTGTACAGACAATTAAAAAAGGTAAAGGAAGTATTACCAAATACCCCAAAGAGAAAAGCAGTCATCATAAGTAAATTAATTGAATCTCCATCAACATCAAAGTTTCTAAATAGGAATATAATGATAATGACACCGGATTGCAGAAAAAAACTTGAATTGACAGATACTGTTATACAATCTGTGTCAGAGAGCATTTCAGAAGTGAAAACAAGGAAAGGGGGTGCAAAGAAACATGCATACAACATCATTTGTGACGCATTACTGAAGAAATATAAAAGACACAGACTAAAAAAGTATTTCAAAGTATCAGTGAAAGGGCAAAAACCTAGTTCTACATGGTGGGAGACGAAACAAAGAAAAAGAAGAAGGGATGCACTTAACTCTCCATTAAAGAAATCTGTGAAAGATTTTTTTCTAAGTCCAGAAATCAGTAGGGAAGTGCCTAATAAACGTGAAACTGTGAAAGTAAGAAAAGGTGGTCAAAAAGAAATACTTCAAAAACATGTGATGACTATGACATTAGAAGAAGCCTACAAAGACTACAAGTTAAGGAACCATAGTCACAAAATAGGATTAACTTCATTTTCTAAATTGAAACCAGTGAATGTTAAAAAGGTGTCTGAAACAAGCAGAAGATCATGCTTATGCCAAAAGTGCTGTAACGTGGCCCTAAAAAGTGAGGCACTAACAAATGTAAAAAAAGCAGTGAAAGAAAATGGAGATTTGGATGAAATTTCAGTAGATAAGAAAAGCTTAAGTGATGCTACTTTTTGTAAATACGACACCAATCCAGCTATTAAATGTTTAAGAAGAGAATGCAAACAATGCGGTGTGAAATGTTTGCAGAGTTACCTTAAACCATTTGTTGAAAAGTATAGTGACAGGCAGATATCATGGCATCAATGGGAAAGTATAGAAATAGCAAAAGATGATAAAGTAAAGCGTTGCGTCTCCTGTGTGCCTAAAGAAACAGACATAAAAACATTAATTACATGCTTAGAAACTGACATGCAAGAGTATCCAGAGCACGTTTTCAGGGCCAAATGGCAACAGCAACAGATGGGAATTTGTGTTGATAGAATTGGTGAGGGTTCTATTGCTATGGTCATGGACTTTAGTGAGAACTATGGGTGTGTTTTTCAAAGTGAAGTACAATCTGGATTCTTCGACAGGAACCAAGTTACAATACATCCAATCATGTGTTACTATACAGAAAAACAGGGAGAAAAAGAATTCAAGATAAAGCATGCCATTATTGGCATCAGTGAAGAAACCAAACATGATGCAGACTTAGCTATCACTTTTGAGAACAAAGCTATAGAAATTCTGAAGAAGAAAGGTGTGAAAGTAGAGGAGATCCATGAGTGGACAGATGGCTGTGCTGCCCAGTATAAGGGGAAGAAAGCCTTTGCTGACATAAGTCTGAGGAAAAAGCCATCTGTAACACGAAATTATTTCGAAACATCACATGGAAAGAGTGTTTGCGATGGTCTCGGTGCGACAGTCAAGAATGCTTGCTACAGAGCTGTAATCAGCAATAGAAAGGTGATAGGTTGTGCAGAAGATGTATATCATTTCTGTACAGAGAAACTGAAAATGGAAAATACAGATAATGAAGCTAAAACAGTTTCGAGAAGGGAGTTCATCCTTGTTAAAGATGTTGAGAGAAATAGAGAAGAAACTGATGTGCAAACACTGCAAGGTACAAGAAAATTACATGCTGTAAAGTTAGGAAGCAATGATTATGAACTGAGCATAAGAAATCTGAGCTGTTATTGTGAGCAATGCATGAAGGTTGACGGGAGATGCAACTTCAGCGAAAATGTTAATGCCTGGGAAATGAGAAAGTTAGTACTCAATAAAGATAATTTAAGTCAGAAAGGAAAACAACTTAAAGACAAGAATCCATCAACAATAGAAAATAATGACAAGAAAAGAAAACAAGGAAGTAACCAGAAAGATCATAACTCAGCAACAAGCGAAAAGCCTAATAAGAAACGGAAGTCAACAGAAAGACAAAACATTGTGACAAAGAAGATCAAAGTTGACAAAAAAGCACCAACCAACACAGAGAAACCAATAGAGAAATACCACCCTGGAGAATTTGTTGCTGTAGGACTTAAGCCAAAGAAGGGACCTCTAGATGTATACTTAGCAGAAGTAATAGACATTCTTCATAACGAAGTTAGACTTAAATACATGAGAAAGTCTGGCAACATGTATGTTTGGCCTGAAAAAGATGATTATTCACAAGAGGCTCTAGATGCTATCTTGTACAGGGTAAAAGCTCCACAAATAGTCAATGAAAGGGGTCATTTCAAGTTTAATGCAGCTGAATTGTCTAAGCTCAAGTCAAATCTGGAAAAAAATCATAAGCACTTCTATTTGAAATGACAATATAAAATCAAGGTTTAATGTGTAGTGTCTGTAACCTTAAGATCAATCACATATGGGTCTGTGTTTGAGTCAGCACCTTGGGTTGAACAATACTTTAGTGACTATGATTTATTGAACATTCATTATACTTCAATATTTTACTCTTACAAACACTATTTAGTATTAAACTTTCAAGTGCTATTTACCAGTTCATAATTTTAACACAAGTATTGGACATATACCTGTTACAATGTGGTTTTATCATTTTATTAACTAATCAACATTCATTTAATGAATAATTCTAGTCAATGTGTTCATGTTGAATTATTTTTGAAGTGAATTTTATGGAGATATGTATGGTTCTGCAGCTGTATTGAAATGCTATAGTTTTGTAGTGTCTGTAACCAATTTTATGGACAATGTACTTCTGACTCTTATGGAAGTTTGCAATACTTTTGGCCAGTATTAATGATTTTGTTTGTTTAAATATTCTTCTTGGTGTTAGATAAATGCCTAAATAAGATTATTCTATGTCTTTTATGTTTGTTATGCAAAAGTTTCATGGTTAGGTTTTTTTTCTTAGTGATACCTTTGTCATAGATGTTTTGATTTTGTTATTAAGTTGTTTACCACTTCCAGTTATGTTGTTTACTTTAAATGTTGATATCCTGTTACTGATGTTACTGTGAAAAAAAATAAAGTTTTAAAGTTTTCATGCTGTTTTTCTTGCATGTTATACACCAAGTGTAGTGTCTGTAACTGTTGTTATACCAATGAATTGAAATAATGGTTAAACAAAATCGCATGCATGTTCAAGCTAAATCTAACTTGATCTGACTAGGGGACACCCTAGGGTATATAATGAGCTTCATTGAAATGTTCTATCAAACATTTCAATTTTTTAAGCGAGTGAGACTACTCTCAGCACCAATACCGTGTTTTAGCCGCAATGTTTACCTGTATATGCTGCACAGCCCCAGATCTGCGTTTATGCCTTTCACTTGAAATTAAAAGAACAGGGTGGATCTAGACTTGGCCTCCCCTGACTGTATCTGCATAGAGAATATGCAGATATCAGTCTAGGGAAATATAGTAAAAAAATGCCCCCTTGTGGACTGTTTGCATCAAGCAGATAAACTTTTATCTCATTCTTTGAGCAATATTATGCATGATTTCAAAAATGACATTAGGCTAACATACAACTAAACTATAGTTCAACATGGTCAAGTAGGTATATCCTTCCAGTTTTTCTATAAAATAGACGACTTCATCGAAATAAAGTCATAACAACAAACCTTGACAACATGAAAGCTCAGTTATTATGATCATGTAAAAAAATGTCAATTTCATTTAGAATCATGACTTTTATCAGGCAAGGACATATGCAATGGAAATTCCAATACAACTCAGCTCCCACCTTTACAAGTCATTGTGGGTAATTTTCTGCAAGGTATTATGTGTACAACTGGAATCAGGTCCTCATTTGCAAAAAATTTCATTGATATAGATATAGTGATGGTATCAAGTGTACCAGTTTTACCCATAATGGCTTGCAGAAATTTACCCACAATAACTTGCAAAAATGACCAATTTATACTGGAGATTTGCCATTCGCTGCTCTCGTCTTAGTGCGGTCATATTACACAAAAATAAACTCGGAAAGTAGACTGGGCATGCCACCCCAATGACTCCACTATGTCTTGAATTGAGACATTACGTTCGAAGACCAGAGTCATGGAAATCACTCATATTTTGTGAGCTGAAATCTTCACGAGTCATACCTGATCTGGTGAGAGCTCTGAGCACACTGATCTAATAACTCCCTTTAGCCAAGAGGCCAGCACATGTTGGGTTTATATCTTGCTTTCCAGCCTTCAGTGGTAAGATGAACCTTTGGCTGTGACATTGGTTGATATTTTCTGTGTGCTTCAGACTGAGTCTGAGAGCGCAGACCAGGTCCTGTAGTTTTGCCTCTGTTGATGGATCAATTTAGGACAGAGAGTGAGAGTGTACAGTTGTTTGCCGATTGCCCATCGATGACAACCTGTTTTTGAAAGGAAACCAGGCTGCATCAATAATACAATTTTTCATCCATGGTCAGATCTAGGTCATTGATCCATGATCTGTCCCATTGGTGAGGGGCAATCAGAACTATCTTGCTGTTTCTATTCCTCATTGTTTGAATTATTTTGGGTATTAGAACAGCTGGTGAGAAGGCATATGCCCAACTTCCCTCCCAGCTGATTAAGAGGGTGTCGATGGCCCCATGCTAGTGGGTCCAGGAATGGGGATATGATGGTGGGCAGTTTGTTGCTTCAACTCATAGCAAATAGTTCTAGCATCAATCGGCTCCATTTGGCACAGACTCGACTGAAGACTGACACATGGAGAGCCCATTCTGTATGAAGTTGTTGGCCTCTCCATGATGAGTCAGCCAGGTCATTCAGCCTGCCTGGGATATGTCAGACTTGTATGTTTATGCATTGTTGGGTACACCAACGAAGGTATTCCCAAGCCATAATGCAAAAGATCTGGTGATTTCATCCACCCTTGTTTGAGGAGCTAGTTCACCACAACTGAGTTGTCTGACATAATCAGGATAGCCTTGCTTTGGATGCATTACACCCACACATGGGAGGCATTGTGAATGGCCTTAATCTTCAGGAGGTTGATGGGAAGAGCCTTGCCACTTACTGTCACAAAGCCCAAGAGCAAGTCTTCTCCCCAACCCAACAAACTGGTGTCTGTGCAGACTGTGATTTCCAGTAGTGGGGCTTCCAAAGGTATTCATATCACAAGCCACCCCATCTTGCCACTGAAGCAGAAAGTGTTTGATTTTGGTCGAGATCATAAATTTGGTGATCTAAATGACCCGAGAATGGGCACCATTGTGCCTGAAGGGCCATCAGCTGATTGTTGTTATCATCAGCATAGACCAAGGCCTTGATCTTATAGGAGGTACTAACTGCCAGAAGAGGGCATTCTGAAGGCGGCAAGATTCTATATATCTCCTTGATTGCAACCTTGAAACTAAATTTGGTTCTCTCCATTGTGCGATCAGAATAGTCCTGTAAATCAGTATCTTCACCTTCATCTGTGGGGGGAATGTCATCATCCTGTGCACTATATGTCCAAGGATACATCATGCAATAAGGTAACGATCAAGCACAGTTGTTACCATGCATAGGCAAGGTTCTGTCAGTCAGGTACGCTAGTAAAACTGGCCTCATCACATCGAGCATAGAATGAGGTCTGGCTGTGGAATGTTGATCTGGCACAGATGGTTGGATGGGAGGTTCGAAATGAGATGCCGGTTCGCCATATACAGAGAGCACTGATACAACTGGCCATTGCCATAGGAAGATTCTATATATCTCCTTGATTGCAACCTTGAAACTAAATTTGATTCTCTCCACTGTGCGATCAGAATAGTCCTGTAAATCGGTATCTTCACCTTCATTTGCATACCTGCCAACCCCTATAGAGGTATAAGTGTAACCTAAGTGGAAAAAAAAAAGCGTAATCTGAGCATACAAAGTGTGATCTATATATAACATGCCATAATTACAATAAACTGTATCACAAATGTACGTTTAGTTTTGCTACTAACCTGGATCTGCAGCTGGTTAAAGTTCTCATCACAAATAGGCAAAATCCAGGTGAATCAGTATCAGAATACAAGCCACAAAACATATTGGCAAATTTATATATCCACAACACTCACTTTAACTAGTCCACGCGCCTAACTTTCACTGAGTGACCATCAAGTCAAGTCCACAAATTCTGCAACGATCATTACCACGTGCTCAACCTGAGTGTTGTATTACCCCTCTCATGTTAATCTTTCTAAATTTGTAAAGCACTATTGATTTGTCTTTATTTCTGATCCATGTTTTAAAGTTTATAAAGATCCGTCTTCTCTAATATTTTTCAGTCATATATAACATCCGATAGTCACATCGATAAAGCCTGTTTAACTTAACATCTGCCGCCATTTTTTTAAATGTACAGATTGGTCCGCTAACATATTCAGTATATTAATATAATGAATGTGTGAGAATATTTTTAAAGTGAAGAAACCAGTCTGTTTTCTTGGAAATAGGTCACATACAGCTGCTATAAATAGAAAATAAGGAAACTACACGGAGGTCTATAACAAATGTATACTCTTACGTTATTCTTTTGCAGCAGTCTTCTTTTTTTTAGAATATTCTCAGATATATGTGATGTGTGGGATTAAAGAGATGATAATAAAATTGACAAACACAACTTTTTATTGCTTTATTATTATTATTTTTTTAATGTACCAGAAAAGCGTAATCCATATACAGGAGAGCGTAAGACGTAATTAGGTGAAAAAAAGCAGAATGATTATGCCAAAAGCGTAATGGTTGGCAGGTATGCATCTGTGGGGGGAATGTCATCATCCTGTGCGCTTTATGTCAAAGGATACATATTGCAATAAAGTAACGATCAAGCACAGTTGTTACCATGCATAGGCAAGGTTCTGTCAGTCAGGTACGCTAGTAAAACTGGCCTCATCACATTGAGCATAGAATGAGGTCCGGCTGTGGAATGTTGATCCGGCACAGATGGTTGGATGGGAGGCTCGAAAAGTGTGATGTCGGTTCGTCATATACTGAAAGCACTGATACAGCTGGACATTGCCATAGGAAATGTCAACCGAGGCAATGCATGATATTCTGAGACAGACTCATAGCCACTTAGATTGTACAATAAGTTTCCAGATGGTTGGAATAGTCGGTCAGCTACCAGGACAGAGTAGGTGATGTACAACTTGCTTACTGGGCCAGCAGGCAAAGTCGAAAAATTATTCCACATGCAAGGCTTCAACATTTCTCGATCCATGCACAAGGATAAGGACTTATGCCCAGTGGACTCTCAGCTAGGATTCAAAACTGTCCTAAATTTGTCTTACTCACTTGTTGACATTCCCAAATACAAGACTTTCTGAATCATTTGTATCATACATGATTGTAATAGCTCGATATTGGAAATGCCTGACATGGTTCCAACAGATCTGTAGTAATGGTAGCCATTGGAACCGTCTTTATTATCTTCATAGGGACTGGAAGCGGCATCTCTATGTCCCTCATAAAAACCTGGTCATCGATTCAGAGTTAGAATGAATAATTAAAATGTTGTACTTGGAAAACTTAGAATGTGTGCATTTATCACACCTTTTCAACTGACATTTCAAAACATTACACCAAACATCCTAAGCCCATACAGCACACACATTATGTCCGTGATGAAGTGCACTTCATGCATACCAGGCATGTTTCATGGTTATCCTCCATGACCTTAAAATAAACAGCACATCTTGCATTTTAGTGACATATCTGCAATGAAATAGAGAATATAAAGAGAACAAACAAGTACATACCACATACAAAAATTGTGTGCACTCACTTTTACCAAGATGACCTTAAAAGTGTGTTATTAACTTAAACTGAGTAAAACAGTACACTGGTGATAAGTATGTTACCGCTTGATATCACATGGACAATAATGAGTGGTACAAGAAGGCAAAAATAACAATAAATTCACTCTGAAACTACAAAATGTTGATTACATCCATTATATCAATGTTGTAACTTACCATACCACCAAAATTAAATATTGGATGGTGAAAATTAGAGATAAAGTTTCCTGGATTTTTCAGAGGTACTGTTGACAGTTGCAAGCCCAAGTTTAAACTAATAACATTCAGGCTATGGGTGACTACCTAGCGGGAATAATCTGTAAGAGTTACCCCCCTTCACCCATATCATATATAGATGGAAAGACATTTGTTGGCCTTTCAGGAAGGGCTGTATTCTGAAGGTAGCAGAAAGTTACTAGTAATGTTAATGTGATCAGGTAATGTATTTGATGGAAAAATGTAAAACCTCTACATTTTCTCCCCAAATCTAGAATTCAATACACAAATCAAGGCTAACATTTTAAACAATCTCACCCTAAATTTGTGGAATGTTTCAGAATTCACAAAAGTGCTGAAAAACTGTTTGTGCTTAGTAACATAATACATCGTTACTGATGTCTGGTTAGGTTTTGGGTGTTTTACAGCAAACAAGACATGAAGATTATCTCATAGCAATGCAAGTGTTTTGCCCAGCAACACAACATTGCAACCAATTCAGATTGGTCTGGGCAGGATTTGAACCTGCACCCTTCTGGTCACAAATCTAGCTTGCTAACCACTAAGCCACAGTGACTTTTTGTGGAAAGTCACGAAGTCAAGGAGACAATATGTACATAACTAACCTCTTACAACATCAACAACTTCTATTGCAGACCTAGACCTGGTAATGATTAACAAGACTGGAAGGTCATCTGGTTGGTACCCTCGTACCTGTGTGGCTACTACACTACCAAAGTGTCTTGCTGCCATTGTAAAGAGTCTGCAAGAGAAAATACAGTTTCAATAAATAGAAGAGACAAAAGTTTTGCACCATTTATAGTCGCTTATTAGTAGAATCCAACTACAAACTGCACAGACCCAGATCTGCTGTTACATAATGAGCTCACAGATCTGAGTCTATGCGGTTTGTTTGGAGTTTTGTTTGGAATAATTGGTAGAACAAACAACATAGACACTGACCTGCCAGTGCATTATGCAATGGCAGATCAGGGTCTATGTTGTTTGCAGTTGGACTCAACTTATAAGCAAGTGTATATGGTATAATATACAGGTCACTATGTGTGGGCCTGGCCTCTGATGCTGGAGCATTGTCCAGAGGACATCTTGAAAAAACCTTCGTTAAGATGCAAGGACAAAATTTACAAGTCAAACAAGGGTCACATTCCTGCCCTTGCATAAAAAATATGTATAAATAAATGTTTTGTGTGTATATTAACATCCTGTTCATAAGTATTACTAGATTATGTTTCATATAAAATGACAAATCTATCTTGATTAATATACATGGAAAAGATAAATAAGAGGTTTGAAGACAAGACTTGACAGAGTCTATACAGTGGTCCCCCTCTTATAAGGCCACCCCTTCTGCAGCAAGAAAGTGGCCTTATAAGACCGGTGGCCTTTCTAGAGGTGGATCATACAGTTGTGAGTAATAACTACATATAAAGTATAAAAGATGAACTAATTTTTATATATTTAATATTTTCATTTAAAAATCACAGGAATATTATCTGGTTAAGGACTTAATGTGATAAAACTAATATCCATGTTATTTTTTAAAAATATGAATAATTATGAATCGTGGTGCAAAATCACCTTGTCGGTAAATTCTGGGCACAAACATTTGGTTGTAACTATCCCTGTACGTCCGTCGATTCCGTCTTCCCACTCAATGTAGTTGAATGTATATTGATGATGTTTATTTGAATCTTTCTGACAGAAAATTTCTCAGTAGTTATCAAAAGACTCTCCCTCTTTTCGTTTAATTGAATAGCTTTCACTTTTCGTTCTAAACTGAGAATATCTGATGATATTTTGCGACAACTTATTCCTTCACGGGCAATCATATGAGAGGCACAGTGTTTACAACAGAAGTGAGTCTGTCACGTGATTTTTTGTTTGTTTTTCCTCCAGTCTTGTACCCGGTTATGTACATTTCATAATCTAGGAGAGGAAAGCCAGAAAGGCTAACATACCATTTTACTATCTGGCGACTGGATGTCATGCTGACTTGAGCTGAATAATGCTGTGCCTCTCAGCGGTTAGCTTTTGTCATCTTGATAATTATCGGTGGTAATAATAGCCAGTAATTATCAAAGTGACAAAAGCTAACATCTAAGAAACACATGGCAGTAAGGATAATCGGATTACTTACCTCTTTGAAAGGATTAAAGTTACTTTATTGGCATGTTGGAACAAAAATGTCAACGTGTTGAATTGAGAAATAAAAAAATATTAGCAAGATTTTAATCTGTAAACAACCATTATGTGGCCGCTCGCGAGGGGTAAATTTGACCATTTTTGCACAAAAATGCTGGCCACTGGTCATGTTAGAGGGGTGGACGTCCTTGAGGGATACTTTTGAACACAAACTCGTCGGTGCCAAGGGATTGTGGCCGTATAAAGCGGGCGGCTGCTGGTCAGGGGGGCCGTTCAAGAGTGGGACCACTGTAGTGTAAAATACTGAAGATGATATTTCTCGTAACTCCCTACCATCACTTTTAAACAATGAGATGAAAAATAACATTTCGCTGTTTACTATCCTACTACTGTAAATCAATACCTGTAGGTTATATAAGTGTAATGATACAACAGCCCGAGGTATCTATACATATTGGTAGGTTATACAAGTGTAACGATACAACAGTCTAAGGTATCAATACATATTGGTAGGTTATACAAGTGTAACGATACAACAGTCTAAGGTATCAATACATATTGGTAGTTATATAAGTGTAATGATACAACAGCCTGAGGTATCAATACATATTGGTAGTTATATAAGTGTAATGATACAACAGCCTGATGTATCTATACATATTGGTAGGTATCAACACATATTGGTATGTTATACAAGTGTAATGATACAACAGCCTGAGGTATCTATACATATTGGTAGGTATCAATACATATTGTTATGTTATACAAGTGTAATGATACAACAGTCTGAGGTATCAATACATATTGGGAGTTATACAAGTGTAATGATACAACAGCCTGATGTATTAATACATACTGGTAGTTATATAAGTGTAATGATACAAGTCTTATGTATCAATACATATTGGTATTGGTAGGTATCAATACATATTGGGAGTTATACAAGTGTAATGATACAACAGCCTGATGTTTCAATACATATTGGGAGTTATACAAGTGTAATGATACAACAGTCTTATGTATCAATACATATTTGTAGGTTATATAAGTGTAATGATATAACAGCCTGATGTATCAATACATATTTGTAGGTTATATAAGTGTAATGATACAACAGCCTGAGGTATCAATACATATTGGTAGGTTATATAAGTGTAATGATACAACAGTCTTATGTATCAATACATATTTGTAGGTTATATAAGTGTAATGATACAACAGCCTGATGTTTCAATACATATTGGTAGATTATATAAGTGTAATGATACAACAGCCTGAGGTCTCAATACATATTGTGACAGAGAACAACAACAATATGATATGCACTGACTTTCATTATGTATTCCTTTTCTATTTAGTTGTCTATTGATTACTGTCTCATGGTTGATTGAATTGTGATTTACTGAATAACCATTACAGTTCTAGTTAGCTAATACTGCCATGAAATGCAAATCGGAGAAAATAACATACAATGTGAATATGCCTATTTCAGTCTGTCAATGGGCTGTACAGATAATCAATTTCATCAACAAAACCAGAATTCTGATTGTAAATTACTATTTCAAGCTGATTAATTATCTCAAGCAGACTTTAAGTCACAAAACATTCTTGAGGTACTTTAGGGATTGCAGTTTTTGGATTTTATTTGATTTTTCTGACTGACCCTTTATATAGCTGGTACCATGTTTCTGTCACACTATTAACTTGTGAATCAATCTTGTGAATTCAACACATAACAAGGTGTGATCTTTTTTTATTTAGTTAACACATTTTTATTTTATCTACATAAAAGGTGGTAATCTTCATCCCTTTTCTGTGGACAAACATAGTCAATTAGCATTGGAAGTTTTTCAACTGCTAACTTATTTGTTAAATGAACACTGATCCCAGTCGAAAGCTTATCAAAACAGAATTCCTTTACCTATTGCTGTTGGTGTCATGCATCATATCCCAGTCCTAGGCTTATTATAAACAGAATTCCTTTACCTATCACTGTTGGTGTCATGCATCATATCCCAGTTCTAAGCTTATTATAAACAGAATTCCTTTACCTTTCACTGTTGGTGTCATGCATCATATCCCAGTCCTAAGCTTATTATAAACAGAATTCCTTTAACTATCACTGTTGGTGACATGCATCATATCCCAGTCCTAAGCTTATTATAAACAGAATTTCTTTACCTATTGCTGTTGGTGTCATGCATCATATCCCAGTCCTAAGATTATTATAAACAGAATTCCTTTACCTATCGCTGTTCGTGTCATGTGTCATATCCCAGGCCCATACAATGAAGTTGCTGGTCAAGTAGTTGACTACCCCTTCGGAACACAAAATCTGAGAGCAGAATACATTGGATAAAATACTTCCATCATGGTGCAGGTAAATGGCAAGCATTTTTCGCTGGAATAAAAGAAAGAAAAAAAACAACATGTTGTGACTGCAAATCTTAAACAGCCAAAAAGAAAAAAAAAGAATCCCTCAAAGGGACTAATGCTTTACTGGCCAAAAAAGAATGTCCAGGAATCCAAGATAAGACCATTTCTTCTTTTAAAGTGCTTAATGTTGAAACCTTCTCTGATATTCTTGAGCAATAACAAGATTTTCAATGGTCACCATGGTGGCCTTACTGGATGTAAGATTGGTACCAATTTCACTGAGAACCAGCTAGATATCATAACAACTCTTTTGCTAAAAACCCAATGCTGATATGACCATCCATTCAGAAGGAGTAGCAATAACATGATTTTCATGATGGCCACCATAGTGGCTATACTGGCTGTCAGATTTGCATCATTTTCATTTAGGACCATAAGACTTTATCTGGTGAAAACCTCATGTCAATATGACTTTCCATTTAGGAGTAGCAATAACAAGGTTTTCAAGATGGCTGCCAGAACAGTCATACTGGATCTTAGATCAGCACCATTGTGTTTGTAATGTTTCATGGCAATCCTTCCAGTAGTTTTGCTGTTTTTTTGTTGAGCATTACATAAAAGGGGGAATCTTAAACAAGAAATATGCTCATTGAATACAACTAACCAACTTAACTGGATATGCAGACGGACAAGGGTAACATTACCTACCACTTTCATATCAATAATGGGGCATAACAAGAAAAACTTTCAATGAAGAAGGCTGTTACGATCTTAAAATAATCTGATAGCTTTCAAACATTAACAAAATGTTTAATCTGACTTTACAATGATAAGGAATAGCCTTGACACAATCAAAGGGCCTTTTTGTAATAGAATCCAATGACTCCTCTTTCTTTCTATTTTCACAGAGAACCAATTGTCCCAATATAAAAAAAAAATTCATGGCATCTAACGTCGACATAAAATCTATTTAAATCAATATAAACCTGCATATAAACTTTTCTTGAAATCTGGTAACAATTAAGGGAATTTGTGTGTGGAAGCAACAGTGGTGGGTTCAACAATCAGGGGCCATAACTCCATCAAATAATGATGCAGACCCTGACAAGGTGTCATCAATGTAACAAACAGTACAAGTGGGGCTGAGAGCACTCACCTGTGTGACATCTAACTCAAAAGCCAAATGCCAGGACAGTTGACTAATAAATCTGAGTTAATGTAATGCTTTCTGGCATTGGAAGGTTTAATAATTTTAATAATGGCAGCAATATTGGAAGGCAGAACAGTCTTATGCCATGATTCTTTCTATAAAATTTGGTCAACTTATCTGAACCAGTTTTCAAGAAGTAGTAATTTAAAGGTTTCTCTAATTTCAGAACCAGCAGCCAAATTTGATAGATCGATCATCATTTGTACAAAATTGATGCAAGGATGCTTTCTGTTTAATTGGTCAAATTCTTTTCAGTAGTCGTTTGTTTTCAAAGGAAATCACTGAAACACTTTTCTATTTTTAGTAATCAGCATCGTTTGAACACATCTGTAAGGTCTTCATACCAGAATGTTTTCTCTTAAATTTGATCAAATTCTGTTCAATTTTTTTCGTAAAATCATTTGAAGGTTTTTCTAGTTTTAGTAATGGTTGCCATATTTTATGACAGATTAGCACCATTTGTATAAATTTGAAAGGCCTTTGTGCAGTATGCTTTCTGTGAAATTTGGTCAAATTCTGTTATGGTTTTTGAGAGAAAGTCATTTCAAGGTTTTTCTATTTTTTTTTTTTATTGATGGACATATTTTATGATGGATTGGCATCATTTGTACAAGCATGAAATGTCTTTATGCAAGGATGCTCTATGCCAAGTTTTTGACTGAAATTGTTCTAGTTGAAAATAGCAAATGTTGACAGATGCATGATGCACTAAGGATGGACAATGCATGATGGACTTGGGGCCATAACGTAAGCACACCCTATGGCCAGGTGAGCAATAATAAAAGCAATAACTCTAACAAAAATTGCAGAACGAAAGTGATTTGTCAATATGTGTATCCTGAAGTGGTGACCATAATACTGACCAAGTTTCATGGCAATTCAATAAAAAATGGTGGAATTAGTTGTGCTAACAAGAGTCAGACAGAAGGATGGACAGACATGAGAATTATGATAAATAACTGCTGTAATGGCTTGAAAATCTAATCAGGTCATTTATAAATAATACATTTTTTTGTCTATGTTGAGTGGTTTTTGCACAATCCTGTCAAGAAGCTTCTCAGGACGGACTTATGGATGTACAGACAGATGGACAGACAGAACCAAATCACGATACAAGCAGTGGTAGCATAAAAATGTAAGTAACAATAGTCCATTGAATGGACTGATGCTATAGTGGCCAAAAAGAATTTATAGGAATCCAGGAAAAGACTAATTCTTCTTTTTAAGTGCTGAGTGTTGAAACCATCTCCAATATTCTTACACTATAACATTTTTCAAAAACTGTCTGCAGTGGCAGCCATATTGGATGCAAGAATGGCACTATTTTCATTTAGGACCAACTCAACGACATTAGACGTCTTACAGTGAAAACCCCCATGTCAGTATGGCCATCCATTCAGGAGAGGTAGCAATGAGATTTTCACGATGGTTTGCATGGTGGCCATATTGGATGCAAGATTGGAATCTTTTCATTCAGTATCAACTAAATATCAAAAGAAGTCTTTTGGTGAAATCTCCATGTCGACATGGACATCCATTCAGGAAGAGTAGCAACAAGATTTTCAAGAGGGCTGCTATGGTGGCCATATTGGATGCAAGATTGGCACCATTGTCATTTAGGACCAACATGAGATAATAAGAAGTCTTCTGGAGAAAAGCCCATGTCGATATGAAGTTCTGTTCTGGAGTAGTGATAAAAAAATGTTGAAGATGGTTTCCATGGTGAACATATTGGATGTCAGCTCAGTACCATTTTCATTTAGGACCAACAAGAGATTATAGGAAGTCTTCTAGTGAAAACCCCATGTTGATACAACTCTGTCCAGGAAAAGTAGCAATAACAAGATTTTCAAGATGACTGCCATGGCAAACATATTGGATGTCAGATCGGCACCATTTTCATTTAGGACCAACAAGAGATTATAAAAAGTAATCTGGTGAAAGTCCCATTTCAATATGACTTTCTGTTAAAGAGAATTAGTGATAACAAGATTTTCAAGATCGTTGCCATGGCAGTCATATTGGATGTTAGATTAGCACCATTTTCATTCAGGACCAACTAGACATCATAAAAAGTCTTTTGGTGAAAACCCCATGTTTATACAACCATCTATTCAGGAGAAGTAACAACATGATTATCAAGAAGGCCACTATGACAGCCCTACTGGATGTCTGAACAGCATTATTATCATTTAAGACCAACTTGACCTTGGCATAAAAATGTGTGCATAAAGTTTCATGGCAAACCTCAAAGAAGTTTAGGAGCAGTAGTAATAAAAAACTTGTGCTAACGGATGGATGATAGACCACGGACAAGAGTCCATCCCTTAAGCTCTTCTGCTTTTTGACTTTTATATGTGTGGTAAAATTTGTTTCACAGGTGTGGGAACATTTTTAAGTGGTACATGTGTGATAAAATAAATAGGAAAATCCCGCTATAAAATGACTGTCTTGGTTTACCGAGTGCTGTCGTGTTATGTAACATATACTGCAATAATGAAACATGTCAGTTAATTTAAGAAAATGTTGCATGTATATGTTATCTAGGCTGTATAATATGAAAGAAGTGGGGAAGTGCAAAACTATGGGCTTCAATGCTACAGTTACCAATTTAAATTGATGCATATATAACGAGAAATACTTAAAACACAATAATTGCATAATTAATATTTATCTTTTTGGCCAAGAAACATGTATTATTACAAACAATTATAAGAAAATTGGCAAATGAATAGCATGAATAGTTAAAGTAACCAACCAAACTCAAGGCATTCATAATAGTGGATCCATATGAATTCCCTTAAAAATGTGCACAAAGAAACATATATTCTTATTTATAAAATGCCCAAATCGGATATGGGAGTTTCCCATAAGAAACTCATATTCAGGCGTGAAAAATATAATTGTTACAATTGAAAATTACACAAAGGTATTGATCACATATTGTCACATTTTGACAGGTGTGAAACTGCTTAAGGGATTGTCTGTAAACAGTACAATATGACTACAGTTTGGGAGTAACCATTAGATTTTCAAATGTAAAAAGGGACCTCCAACAAACAGTCAAGTTTTTATTCTCTATAAGAAAGAGAAAAGAATAAATGAAATAAGTGCTATATTAATTGAAAATTATGTAAGTAACTATAGCTTTGCACTACTGCACAGCAAAATAAATGAGCAGAATGTTTGATTACAGCAGCAAATCCCTCCACCCCTACAACTTAAATGGTTCTGTTCCAAAGTTCAACAACAGTATATGTAACCTGAATTTATCATATTCACTGCAAGAATGAAATACAATAAATATCTTGTCTGTAACTTAGCCCAGCATCCCAATGACAACTACCCCATGTATATCAGACGGATACGAAGATGATGTCTCCATTTCTGACAACATTTTAGAGGAATATAATGGATTGAGTAATATTTTAAGCATATTGGTATAGCCATAATGACTTTGAAACATACATAAAAGGCATGACCATTTTTAAAAGAAATTTTGTAAATAAAGCAGCGCCCAATAGTTGCAACGACTGTTCAATCTCCGATTAATGTTGATGATTTTAATCACTTAATTCAGCACGTAAATTAATCCATTTATCAATTCAAGTTATAAACTTATTTCAACAATAGCACAGTTTTGTGCATGAGTGTGTATGCCAGTTGATTGGGTGAGCTTTGATGGTCTATTTTTTTCCCCTGGGGTCAACAATGTATTCAAGACAAACATAAAGAAGAATTATTAGTTTTATTGTTGATGGTTCAATGCAAATTAGATTAACAATTATCAGCTTTTTTAAAAGTTGGTGTCTTTAAGCTAACAACAAAGTCCAGTGATATCACATTGACAGATTTGCAATAAACATTTTCAAAATGAAGTTTTTTTTTGGAATAAACATAAAAAGATAATGATCCCAGTCTGACTCCTTAGTCAAAGCCAATTTATGGAACACCTTCCTCTTTTGACTTGGGCCAAGAGTACAGGACATCAGAACAGGGTGGGAGGAGAGAATCTTTGCAATAATAGCAGGAAAGTATTACATAATTAAAATTAGTTTTATCCCTCAAAAAACTACATTTTAATAGCAGTTATACAATGCCTACTACTACTGCACTGCTGAATTTACCAGTTACAAAGAAGGCTGGTGACCTCAACAAATCTGCATTTATCCTTATGGTAGAAGTGTTCACTACTGTAGGCTGGATGAAGATACGACAAGCTGCTGTGCTGTCACTATATGATCCAGGTTGGCAAATAAGAGAAACCAAATCATAATTACTGTTGAACCGTAAACAACCCTTTTCCACTGACAAGACATGAAGCTTGCTCTTTCTACTCACTGATGCTAAAGAGAGGAGGAAAAAGAGTCTTAAGGGTAAGGTTTTTCAAGGAAGCTTCACTCAAAGGTTCATAAAGGGGTTTTGACAATGCCCAAACACCACATGAAATATTCCATCTAGGCATTAGTGAGGGAGATACCGGTCTCTAAAGCTCAAAATATCTCTTGAGCTCAGAAAGATGAGAATCTGACCCAATGGCAGAACAACAAGAGAACTTGAGTGTTACAAAAGACTGCAATATTGCCCTTAATAGTAGACACAGAACATTTATTTTCCTCGAAAAGGAAGAGAAGAAAATCTGTAACTGCATTTAAAGACAGACTGCAATATTGCCCTTAATAGTAGACACAGAACATTTATTTTCCTCGAAAAGGAAGAGAAGAAAATCTGTAACTGCATTTAAAGACGGACAGCTAGGATCTACATGTTTCCTACTGCACCAATTACAGAAAATTTTCCACTCTACATCATAAACCCTGGAAGCAGATTGCTTCCTAGTCTGGATGATGCAGTTGGCAACCTTGCTCAACAACTGGTCTGGGCAGACTGATCACTTGAGATGAGCCAAGCGTGAAGGTGGAGAATCTATGGGCTGTTGTGGAGGAGAGATCTCCCAGGCTGTGACAGCAGATCCTTCCTCTGTGGTAATCTCCTGGGCTCATCTACCAACAGGTTGAGTAGTTGTTGAACCACGACTGTTGGGGCCACAGGTGGGCTACCAGGATGAGCTGAAAAGTGGAGATCCTGACTTAGTGAAGCATTTGCAGAAATATTTTGAAAGGTGGGAAGGCATACGTGTACAAATGATCCCAACTTAAACTGAAAGTGTCCACCACCTAGGCCCTCTGATCTGGTACTTGTGAGACATAAAAGGGTAGCTTCTTGTTCAGTCTCGTTTCGAACAAGTCCACAACCCACAGTTGGAAAAGTGACCCTGCTATCAACTAGTGAAGAGACCATTTCATGAGGACCACATAACCCCCTCTAGACAGACTGTCTCTGCCAGGATATTCCTCTTGCCTGGAATATGGCAGACTCGGAGAGTGATTTCCTCCTTGCCCATTGGAGGTTCCAGGCTTCCACACAAAGAGATGGAGCATGTGTACCCCTCTGATGCCTTGGATGACAACAATGAGGTTTTGGCCAGAAGACCTGTTATGAGTGACAGGATTTGGTTGTTCCTGTCCAGAGAAACATGAACCCTCCTTAGGCTGGTGAGGAAATATATCCCCATATATATGAAGTCCTGACAAGGGATGAGATCCAACTTCTCCAGGTTGAAGACTGAGATGTGTCACCATCAACCAACAGAGAGACAGGCCCTTCAGATGAGAATATCCGAGAGCATTGTGCATCAACCATGTGTCAAAATAGTGGAGGATGGGGATTCATAAAGACTTCAAGTGGTCTGCTACTACCCCAATCATCCTGGTAAAGGCTCAAGGAGGGAGAAAAGGCAAGATCAAATGGAAAAGCTCAAAACTGAAATAGCTCCTGGTCAAGACAAAACTTGAGGTATTTTCTGTGTGGCAGAATGATGTGGATTTGAAGGTATGCATCCTGAAGATCAATGGAGACTGCCCAGTTGCTGGGCCTTATGGCATTCCTGACGGAGGTGGTAGTATCCATCTTGAAGCACTCTTCCTGGAGATATCTGTTTGAGGTGGAAAGATCGATTATGAACCGAAACTTTACACCTTTTCTGACAGCAGAAAGATCCAGGAATAGAAACTTTACTTTTGGTAATTTTCCACTCTCTCAACTGCACCCTTCCACAAAAGGGTGTGTAATTCTTCCCTTAACTGAGCCAGTTTGGACTGGTGAAAGAAGATGGGGGTGATAGTGGATGATGTTCCCAGAAACAAAGCCGTTATCCATCCTTTAAAGTGGAATGGACCCACACATTGCCTGTAATGCCCGATCAAATCCCTGAAAAAAGGGCTAGACAACCACCTATTGGGACACTGGGAAGAGGATGACACTGCAGGAGAGTGTACAATTTCCTACAGCCAATCATCTTTCCCGTTGGCGAAATGGGAGGAGAACAAAAACTTTCTCCCTTGGCCTCTCCAACCACCTTGCCAAGTAAACGATGGACTAGGGAGCTTGGAGACTGTTGAGGCTGCGACAACTTGAAGAATTTGGGAGACGGTCCCATATGGCAGTCAGGGTGGGCGTGCTTATTGGATGGCTTTGACAGGCCTGGAGCTGCTGTCAAGAATGGGTGTTGCTGGTCCTTCAAATCCTGTGATGCTATGGAGGGGATGAGACCTCCAAAGAGGTGTAGACCTTAAAAGGTTCTAGCTGTGGTCTAGATGTGACGTTTTCACTATGGCCTTCAGCAAGCTCTGTAGAGCCACTGGAGACAATGATTCCTCCTTCAAGAGATTGAATGAGGCCAGTGAAAAGAGATCAGCATGCAAGGTGATCATCACTAGAGTCAGGAGGGGGGGAGGCCTGGGGGACTTGAGGGGCCAAACCAGAGAATGAACTCAATAGCTGGATGGGCCACCTCTTCTGCTGCCTGATGAACTCCTGGCCTCAGGAAAACTTCTGTGTAAGCTCTTGGACCATCACAGAGTGCGGGAGCAGCAGAAGATCTGGACAAGATGAGGCCCCAGAAATCCTCTCCAAACTGGAGAGAATCTTATCCTCAGCACCAGAAGGCTTAGGACACAAGTCAGGGGGGAAGGAGGCGGTAAACTTCTCCTCCTCCAACACCTGACCTAACAAGTGGGAAGGAGCAGGGGACCCCAGTGGCAGGGGGGAACCATTACCACAGGTTCCTCTGAGAACTCATTTGAGTTCACTATGATAGAAAGGACACCATCATCTTGAGCCCACTCCCATGGCAAGACAGGACTGTCCTTCCCTGTATCTCTCAATGGAGAGAAATCAAAATGGGTTTTCTATCATCCCGAAATGGCCCACAAGAGGTGATGTGACTATGTCTTATTAGCTGTGCTCCTAGGCAAATGGGATTGCTGAACCCTTCTAGACCATCAAGGAGATGAAAGTGGCCCCTTCCTTTGTGCTGGACAAGGCCAGAGGTGATGGAGCAGGTCCAAAGCCCATCACATCCACCCTACCTTGAAAAAAAAAAAAGGCAGGAACATACATGATGACATGGGGGGAGGGGAGGGTAAGGAACACTCACCTCTCGGAAAGGGCGGTGGGGTCAATTACATGGCAACATTGGGAAGAGGGGGTGTCGATCTGATTCCTCTATCTCAAAGACCACTCCAGAGACAAAGATCTGATGGATGAGCCCACATCTGATTTATCCAATTGAGATCACAGCTCTTCCCTCTCTGGAAGGTGCGATTCACTTATCTGTCACCAGAACACTGACTTCGAGAGGGTGCTGCTCGTTCCTAAACAGGATATGTGATTTGCTCTTAGCCATTTTTCCTCCCTTGGAAGGGGCCAAGGATTGATCCCTCACCGGCACTGATGGCATTGTAATAAGTGTCAAGGATCATTGGCCTTTCAGTGATCTCCAAACCACAGAGGTCACAGTATGTTCCTGCCCCAAAGATGCAGTTGTCTTTGCCAACATGGAAAGAGATCTGGACCCCTCCTGGTATTGGAGGGGGGTCGTCCAGTGATGACAAAGAGGAAGATAGGCCCTTCTTCCTCCCTCTGTATGAGCAGCAACTTTCTGCCAAGTTCCACACTTGATCTGTCCAGAGGCAACAAACTGGACATCCATCTGCGCATGCACAACCAGTAGACGATAGGCAGGTGGGTCCACATCTGATCAGTCCAGAGACAACAAACTAGGCAGCCGTCTGTGCATGCTAAACCAGTAAATGATAGGTAGGTGGGTATTGCATGTCCCATGGAGCCTTCCTGTGCTCGCACTTACCTACACTCTGTGACATACTAAGCTCTGAAAGAGAAAAAAATCACGCAAAACAAAAAATCTGGAAGCCAAAGAGGGTACAGAGTACTTACCCTAGTATCAGAACTATGAAAGGAATAGAATTTACTTAAGCACTGCTTGCTAAGCAAGGTGCAGAAACAATTCTAAATTAACAAAAAGAACACAGAAAACAGTCAAATAAAGCAAGGGCTGAGAAGAAAAACACTCAATTGATACAAAAGGTATATGATTGACTTAAAAGACGTTTAAAATAAACTAAGGCGAATTTCGACGAGCTATATAGCACATGTGTAATACACACAAGTCCAAGGAAAAAAGAGGAAGATATTCTTTATGTTGGCCCTGACTAAAGATTCAGCCTGGGATCATGTTCTTTTTAATTCTGGCCATCCAATACTAGCTGGAGGAGGGAACAATTAGCTAGGACTGGGGAAAATTATGTGTTGTACTTTACCTATCTAGTCTCCCACCTGCCACAATACTGTGGTGCAGTTTACTTGGCTTGTGTACAGGGTGCCTTGTGTGAGTGATCGTATTAGTCTAGGCCTGTATCCCACACAAGTTAATAGCACAGACCATTAGTTAATTTCCAATCATTTGCTAATTTTGTGTGCAGTTTAACCAATCGAATTTCACCTTACAGATATAGAGGAAACATTGTATTACAAAGGGAGAAAATATGATTTTAATAGTGTCAAAAACAGTGGAGTTATCTGTGATTAAAACAATTAAAAATAATAATAAATTATTAATAAAAAAATGTGGAGTTATCTGTAATTAAAAGCCATGGAAAACAAGGAAAAAATAGCCACAGAAGGATAACATTTTCTGACTGACTGACGTAGAATTTCAGGATTTTTGTCAGATGAGGTCGATAGCGACACTGAAATTACAACTGAAGAAGACAGCGGCAGTGATGGAAATGTTTGGGACTGAAGACTACAGTGAATAAGAAATGAATTAAGTAATTGATGGATTAATGATCCTAATGATAATACCCACATTGACACGAGGCCATTTACAGGACCATCACAAGGACCAGCAGTGCATTTAGCCCCAAAATGCAAAATGAATTCAATTTTGTCCAGAAATTTTCATTGACTGTGTTGAAGATTGTATTTTATTGAGGGAATTCTCAATTTTATGACATTATATACTGTATGGGTTAATGGATTATTTTATCACAAGAGGACCAATACTGGATAGTAAATCACTTTTTTACCACTCTGCATGTGCTTTTTATTTCTGTATGTTGCCTGAAATTTATATCATTATGTAGATAATTTTATTCACAACTTTGACAAATTTCAGCTTGACTGAAGAAATAGGAAGCAAAAAATAACCAAATTTATTTAGAGTAACCCGCTCGGTAAAAATCAGGCAGTCAGGCATTGTCAATGAGTCTCAGGGATACAGGCAGTGATAAAGCTATAACTGCCCAAAGTGATCCCTCTGATCCCTCTTTCTGTATGCTGTAGGAGACTATCTAACTATTTGGTTCAGGGGATAACGAGTTAACAAATAAAACTTTCATTTGGTGGGCAATAAAACTTTGAAGAAATTCAAAAATTAGTTGGGAGAAACTGTGGAAGAGGTTGTTAAAAATTCAGCAGCTACATCACAATATGTTATATTCAACTTATAATGATGGATGTTATAGCAGGGATTCCCTCTACGTCTAACATATGTATTATATATGTGAAACATGTGTGGCAACTTTGCATGTGTATACATATACTCATGCACTACACTTACATCTTTGGCTTTACACATTAATGCGTCCTTTATTGCATTATCTAGTGATTCAATGTAGAACACTGGATGACATTCCCCATATCTGAAATGGCCAAAAGAAAAAAGAGAAAGATATTTAGCACCTCCTATATGTAACTCTTATTTACACATTTTAAGTCAAGGATAAACAAGAGATCCTCAAAGGGACTGATGCTCTAGTTTACAAAAAGAATTTTTGGCAATTCAAGATAAGACCATTTCTTCGTTTTAACTGCTTAATGCTGAAACCATCTCTGATATTCTTGAGTGATAAGATTTTCAAATTAGCTGCTGTGGCAGCCATACTGGATGTAAGATTGGCACTATTTTCATTTACGACAAACTTGACATGGTTAGAAAACATTTTGTGAAGAAAAAAAAAAGTAAATATGACCATCCATTCAGAGGAACAAGTGACAAGATTTTCAATATGTTCATTGTGGCAGCCATATTGGTTGTCTGCAGGGCACCATTTTCATTCATGACCAACTAGATATCATAAGAAATCTTTTGGTGAAAACTCTATGTCAATATGACCATCAATTCTGGAGAAGAATCTATAACAAGCTTTTCAAGATGGCCACCATGGTGGCCATACTGGCTGTCAGATCAGTATAATTTACATTCAGAACCAACTAGACACCATAAGAAGTCTTCTGGTGACAATGCCATGTCGATATGACTTTAAATTTAGGAGGATTAGCATTGGCACCAATTTCATTCAGGACCAACGTAGATATCATAATAAGTCTTCTAATGAAAACCCCATGTCAATATCACTTTCTATTTAGGAGTAGCAATAACAAGATTTTTCAAGATGGCCACTGGCACAACGATATTGGATATCAGATCAGTAAAAATTTTATTTCAGACCAACAAGAGACCCTAAAAAGTCTTCTTGTGAAAACCCCATGCTGATATGACTTTCTATTCTGAACAAGTAGCAATAACAAGATTTTCAAGATGGCTGATGTGGTGGCCATATTGGATGTCAGATTTGCACCATTTTCATTTAAGACCAAATGGACATCATAACAAGTCTTTCAGTGAAAACTCCATGTTGATATTACCATCCATTCAGGTGGAGTAGTGATAACAAGATTTTCAAGATGGCTGTTGTGGTGGCCATATTGGATGTCCTGGCAGCACTATTTAGGACCAACTAGAGAAGAAGTCTTCTGGTGAAAACTCCATGCCAATATGACTTTCTGTTCTGGAGGAGTAGTGATTTTCAAGATGGTTGCTGTGGTGGCAATATTGGATATCAGATCAGCACCATTTTCATTTAGGACAAACTAGACATCATAAGAAGTCTTTAAGTGAAAACCCTATGTTGATATGCTCATCCATTTAGAAGGAGTAGTTATAACAAGACTTTTAAGCTGGTCACTGTGGTGGTCATATTGGATGTCCAAGCAGAACAATTTTTATTTAGAACCAACCAGACATCATATGAAGTTTTCTGGTGAAAACCTCATGTCGATATGACACTCCATTGAAGAGGATTAGCAATAACAAGATTTTTAAGATGGCTGCCACTGTAGCCATATTGGATGACAGATAGGCACCATTTGAATTTAGGACCAACTATAGATCAAAACAAATCTTTTAGTGAAAATCTCATGTTGATATGACCAATCCATTCAGGAGTGGCAATAACAAGATTTTCAAGATGGCTGCTGTGGCAGCAATATTGGATGACGAGTGGAACCATTTTCATTTAGTAGCCAACCAGACATCACAAGATATGACTTTTCATTCAGAAGGAGTAGTAATAACAAGATTTTTAAGATGGCTGCCATGTTGGCAATACTGGATATCAGACTGGCACCCATATTCATTTAGGCCCATCATAAGTAGTCTTGTAGTTAAAATCCCATGTTGAGATAATCATCCATTCAGGTGAAGTATCAGTAAGATTTTCAAGATGGTTGCAGTGGTGGCCATATTGGATGTCTGCTAGCACCATTTTCATTTAGGACCAACTAGACCTTGGGACGATTTTGTGTATTAAGTTTCATGGCAATCCTCCAAGCAGTTTAGGAGAAGCAGTATTAACAAACTTGTGCTAATGGGCAGATGGATGTCAGATGACATACGACAAATGGAGAGACAACAGGCCATATCATAAAGTCTTCTGGTCTATGAGAAGTAGAGCTAAAAAGCAGTAGTGAATAACTCTACTTACTCAGTGGCTAAACTGACTTTATTTTGACAAATGCTGAGGACTAAATTGTCCTTTGACATGATGATACAAGTTAATTAACAGATTAATTGTCTCCATCTATTTACAATAGTGGTCCCCCTCTTATTAGACCACCTCATCTGTCTCAGGAAAGTGGTCTTATAAGAAAGGTGGCCTTTCCAGAGGGAGATCACGCAGATGTGAGTAATAATTACATATAAAATATGAATGGCGTAACCAATTTTAAAATATTTAATATTCTCATTTAAAAAAAACAAGGACATGTTATGTAATCATTGTGATAAAACTTGCATCAATGTTATTTAAAACAATTATGAATAATCATAAATTGTGATGCAAAACCACCTTGTCAATAATACCAGGGTACAAACATCTTGTTGTAACTATCATTGTCCATTCATTCCATTTTCCCACTGCTTTAGAATGTATAATGGACAATGAATCTTTCTGACATTAAATTTCTCAGCAATGATCAAAGGACTCTCCCTCTTTTTGTTTAGTCAAATTGTTTTCACTTTTCCTTTTGAACTCAGATTGTCCGACGACATTTTGCACGTTTTGCAACAACTTATTTTTCCATTGGCAATTTGTAGTTATTACATGAAATGCTTGTTGTTTGCAAAGGAAGGTAGCTTGTTATGCGATCGACTGGTTTTAGTCTGAATCCCTTTTAAATACATGTTGTAATCTATGCAAGAACACAATTAAGGCTAATGTAACATTTTTACTTTATACCAACTGGATGTCAAGCTGACTTGCATTGAACAATACTGTGCTTCTCAGTGGTTAGCTTTTGTCATCTTGATAATTATCAGAGTGGTAATAATAGCCAGTAATTATCAATGTGACAAAACCTAACATCTAAGGAACACACAGCAGTAAGAATGATCAGATTACATACCTCATTGTATGGATTAAAGTTAGGTACTTTATCAGTATGTTGGAGCACATGTCAATGGGTTATATTTAGAAATCAACAAATATTCATGAGATTTCTATCTGTAAACCCCATTAAGTGGCTGCTCGTGAGGGGTAAATTTGACTAATATGCCAGTTGCTGGTCACGTTAGAGAGGTGGCTGTCCTACAGGGATACTTTCAAACACAAACTCATCAGTGCCAATGGATTTTGGCTGCATTAAGGTGGTGGCCGCTGGTCAGGGAGGCTGTTCAAGAGGGGGACCACTATATATGAAAGTGCTGACATCACACTAACATCCAGGTGCAGGGTCAGCCTAATTTCTTGCTAAAACCACACATGGTATACAATTTTAAAGTTTTACATCTGGTTAATATGTGGACTGTTCCTCAAAATTTGCAGTGATATTTTCGAAAATAACTAGTAAGTTCTAAAATAAAATGCAAAAGTTTTTTTTCTTTTCTCTTTTTTGGTTCATTTTTTTAAAAAATCCATTATGTAGTATTTCATCTGTGTTTACTAGTACATGGAGTTGTTAGTCAGTCACTGCCATGAGCTATCAATGAAGAAGTGTATACAGTGGTCCCTCTCTTATACAGCCCCCCTCACCAGTGGCCATCTCCTCTACACAGCCAGTTTTCTTGGCATGAACAAGTTTGTGGACAAAAGTACCCTCGTGGGCAGCCACCCCTCTGATCTGGCATGCAGCCAGCATATTTGTCCAAAAATGTCAAATTTACCCCTCACAAGCAGCCACATTTTATCTAATACGTGTTCAAAACCAATAATTAATTCATACGGTAAGGTAAGTAATCTGATTATCTTTTCCAACATCTGTTTCCAGTCATCAGATTTTCGTTACTGAGACAATTGCCAGCTGAAGTACATTATAATATGTACCACTACGGTTAATATTATATAATTGTCTACAAACACTGATGTTTACAGGAAAGGGACTCAACAATGTTGTGATTGAGTTTTGGGCTTCACACAGCTCTTGAGTTCTTCTCTTTGATAATTATGACTGGAGGTAAATATCAAGATCATTAACTTGGTCAACATAGGCTAAATATAGCTTTTGTGGATTCACACACAGAGAGAAATGAACCTTGAACAAAACAGGGTACCAGGCCAAGACTGAAAAATCATGTGACAGTACATATATGACTTTCTTTATAAACAAGGCATTCATCTACTCTATAAAAGTTTTGTCTGCATGATTAAACTGCAGTACAATCAGCAACATAGCAATAAGTCATTACAAAAGTTTAACATGTCATACGAAAATGGACAATTCTTACTTTAGAAAAAAAAAATTAAGTTATTCAACTTGACGACAATGGGAGAGTTCAAGAGTTCTTGCCAAAAAATGAATGCTGGAAAGACTCAAATAAACATCATAACAGATAAGGAGAATATTCTGCAGCAGTAGGATAATGGAGTAAATGGAATGAGAATGATTCTGAATGTCAAGCGATGTTTGTATTAATATTTAAATGGCAAGGTTTTTGAATGGTTTTGCACAGCGCATGTAAAGAACATCCCACTCACAGGTTGATTGATTGGAGAAAAGGAAACAATTTTATCATTTGAAATAGGATATATATTACATCCTTAAGAATTATATAACTTGTGCACAAGTATTGATAGATTCATCTCCAGGAGTTCACAAGTGTAATTCTAGCTTTGGATCTTTAGTTTGTTTGTGTTTGCCGATGATAGATGCATGTGATCTGATCTTGAACGGGAAGAAACATCAAATTTTATGATGCATGAACCTCTGAGTAACTGCAAGTTAACTTTATTTATATTAAATATCTGACATTAATTTACTGACTTTAATTTACTTCAAGAATTCATACCCAGTAATATTAAAATCCATTAGTGGAATATTTGTTCGGGACTATAGAGATTACAATTCTCATGTACCCCCATCGCCCCAAACTGTTACTAAAATCTGAGTCTCCCTCAATATTTTGTTTATGTCACAGTTGATGTTTATGGGCAAGTTATCTATTATCTTTCTGGTGGAAATCTCACAATCTATAAGTCTTCTTTCACCTGTTTAACTCTGAACATACAGCATTAACTGACATTTTGATGAAAAACTTTTCAAGATGTAAGAATGTGGCATAATACCTAATATTGTTACTTAATAATAAATGAAAATGTTAAGATTAAGTAATATACTTAAATACCTATATGAAAATGTTAAGATTAAGTAATATAATTAAATACCTAAATGAAAATGTTAAGATTAAGTAATATAATTAAATACCTAAATGAAAATTTTAAGATTAAGTAATATAATTAAATACCTAAATGAAAATTTTAAGATTAAGTAATATAATTAAATACCTAAATGAAAATGTTAAGATTAAGTAATATAATTATATACCTAAATGAAAATTTTAAGATTAAGTAATATAATTAAATTCCTAAATGAAAATGTTAAGATTAAGTAATATAATTAAAGTCCTAAAATACCTTTCTCTAAATTCCCTTGTAAAGTGTTCTAAAGCTTCCCTTTCATTATGTACAGATTCAGGCACTGAAAAAAGAATATCAGACATATAAAATGCTGCTGGATAAGAAAGAAATTGAGTTTTCAGAAGTGGCCATAGACTAAGACAGCAAAGGTGTAGCATAAGCTCTCCTGCACTTAGTGGCCAGGTGAGGTAACAAGAGAGTCCCTCAAAAGAACCAACACTCTACTCTCCAAAAAAAGAATGTACAGAATCCAAGATAAGATCGTTTCTTCTTTTTAACTGCTGAGTCTTGAAACCATCTCTGATATTCTTCAGTAATAACAAGATTTTCAAACTGGCCACTGGCAGTCATATTGTCAGCATCATTTTCATTTCGGACCAACTAGACGTCATTAAAAGTCTTTTGGTGAAAACCCTATATCAATATGACCATCCATTCCAGAGGAGTTGAGATAAGATTTTCAAGATGACCATCATGGCAACCATATTGGATGTATGATTGGTACCATTACCATTTAGGACCAACTAGATATCATATGAAGTCGTTTGGTGAAAACCCCATGTAGACATGGCCATCCATTCAAGAGGAGTAGCGATAACAAGACCTAAAAATGGCTGCCATGTTGGTCATATTGGATGTCAGATTGGCATCATTTTCATTTAAGACCAACAGACACCATAGGAAATCTTCTGGCGTTTCTGTTTAGAAGAAGCAGCGTTAACAAGATTTTCAAGATGGCTGCCATACGGTTGCAATATTGGATGTCAGATTGGCACCATTTTCATTTAGGATGAATTTGACATCCTGAGAAGCCTTTTGGTGAAGAGCCCATGTCAAAATGACCATCGATCTTGGAGGCATAGAATTAAGATGTTCAAGAAGGTCAACATGGTGGCAACATCTGAGGTCAGACTGGCACCATTATCATTTAGGAAAATCTAGACACCATAAGATGTTTTCTGGTGAAAACCCCATGTTAATATGACTTTCCATTTAGGAGGTGTAGCAATAACAAGAACTTCAAGATGGCTGCTTAGTAGCCAGACTGGATGTTACACTGGCACTATTTTCATTCAGGACCAACTAGACATCATAAGAACTCTTTTGGTGAAAGGTTGGTTGGTTTTGTGGGTTTAAAGCCATTTTTCAGCACATGATAGGCTATATACGGTGGCCAGTATATTTGGTGGAGGAAGAATCCAGGAAAACTCTGGGAAGAACCACTGACCCATGGGAAGCTTTCTCATATATGTTGACCAAGCCGAGACTTTAACCCATGCAGACAGAGATGAGTTGTCAATGATCTGTGAAGGCGAGTGCCTTAGACCCCTTGGCCACCCGGGACCCCCTTCTGGTGAAAACCCATTGTCAATATGACTTTCTGTTCAGGAGAAGTCGCGTTAACAAGATTTTCAAGCTGGCTGCCATATTGGATGTCAGATCGGCACCATTTTTATTGAGAAAAAATTAGATATCATAAAATGTCTTCTGGTGAAACCCCATGTTGATATGACTTTCCATTCAGAAGTAGTGGTAAATAGATTTTCAAGGTGGCTGCCATACTGAATGTCAGATCAGCATAATTTTCATTTAAGACCAACCAGACATCATAAGAAGTCATAATGAAAACCCTATTTTGGTATGTCCATTCCTTCAGAAGCAGTAGTGATAAAAAGATTTTCAAGATGTCCACTGTGTTGGCTATCTTGGATGACTGAGTGGCACCATTTTCATTCAGGACCAAGTAGATCTTGGGATGAATGTGTGCATTAAGTTTAATGACAATCCTCCAAGTAATTTAGAATGGATGAATGATGGACAACAGGCCATCCCATAAACTCTTCTGGTCTATGACCAGCACAGCTAAAAAAGACAGAATGTAATCAATTTTTGTATAGTTTGCCTCTATGAAACTGTTAGTGGTCTCCAACAGCCATTGCAAATGTAAATTACCATGCAGAAAAAATAAATTCAGACTCAAGTGATCTTTACATTCGACATGTTGGCCCTTGTGACTAGCCATAAATGTTATAAAACAATAATATCAAACATTCTTTTCAACAATATAAAAGGTGATGTACTATGAATTGATACAAACCAGAGATTTTTTTCCCCTTTTTTCACAACTCACTGTTCATAAAATCTGCTTCAAAAGCAATTATTATAAAAAAACAGATTTTACCTGGTTGACGGTAACAGGCTTTGAGTAACCTTGGAGTGACATGAGGCCACTCCACCAAACCATAGGATGTGTCACTAGAAACAACTATTGAAATTCTTGTAAATTTGCATGTAACTCATTTTAATGTACAGAATAATAATGTTTACTTTACTCTGCTTAACTGCATATGTTGGTATGAAGTCTTTTAGGCAAGGGTTGTTTTAAATTTGGACAAAAAGCCCTTAAAAACAATATACCTTTGTATCAAAAGAAAGGGTGTGTGTGTGGGGGGGGGGGGGGATTTTTAAAAAATCCACTTGTGTCTAGTTGGTATCCTAACATCTACTTTCAATGTAATCCAACTATGGACTGTATATTTAATGCAGTTATTGTCAAGGACACCCAGAGCATGGGGATTCTGCACTGAAAATTGCCCCTGTAGTCGGTAAATTATTATATTAATTGGAGCTGCCTGGTGGCCCCAACATTTTTATTTTGAAATATCCCAATCGAATGTTAGTAAATCTTGCTTGCTAGAACTTTTCCCTCATTCTGTTCATATCCTTGACATGTATTTCTAGATTGGAACTGCAGTTTTACCATTTTCCTTACCAGAAGTCATATTAATCATCAAAAGCTTGGCATTGCTTTTAAATACATTTAATAATAAGTCAGGGTCCAAGCTGGACTCCAATATTGGGGTGAAATTACCACTCCCCAGTCAGAATAGGGCAAAGTTGGAAAAAATAAGGAGAAGCAGGTGTACAAAGATCAAAATAGTCCCTTGAAACTACTGTTTTTGCATAATTTCATATCAGGTGATTAAAATGCTGATGAAACACTATTAAAAGTTATAAAAATAATAAAACTTTTCTTATATTGCTTCATTACAGTTTTTGTATAACAAAACAGCAACCTCGAAAGTACATTACAGTTGAAAATCTGCTACCATTTCCATACCAGAAGGCATCTTTTCATATGTCTGCATGATGATAATTGGATATAAAATTTATTTTTATTAGTAATGGATCGTGATACATCCACCGAGTATTAATTTGCTTTAGATTGGGCTACACAAATTCTTTTTTCACTCGTTTTTCATGGATCTTGTGTGAATTTTTGGCAGGAATTCCACAGAAAGCAATGTAATTTCTGGTATTTATGATCATCACATTAACACCAAAATTGACTACAGAACATAAAACTTCTTTTTCTATCTTTCCACCTTCCTCGTTGAAGGGAAATTTTTAAAAAAGTTGACCTTTTACTTTGATTAATAATGCATTGTATTGAAACAAAAGGGGGTGGGGGAATGTCATGAAATCAATGCAAGTCTAAGTCAACTTCGCTTTTTGGCCTGTTTAGGTGAAATGACAGACTCTAAGGCGACTATTTCGCCCGCATCACCCCCTAGCGCGGGCCCTGTAAGTATTCGGATTCTCCAACATATGTGCATTGTCAAAAAATTGACAAACAAGCAGACAGCTCCCCCATTTTCATAGCGACGGATATGTGTTAATTATAACATTTTTTGGGACTAGCTGTTTGGATAGTTGACATTACATATTGGTAATGATTGATACACACATTTTGTGCTTTTAATTAAATTCAAACCACATTGTGAGATTCGTTTGCCAAAGTATGCTTGGAGTCACATGGTGTAGCCTGAAACGGTAAATTACTTTTTTGACTGCTTTACCTCTAATGAACCAAATCATTTTTTTATGACATTCTATTTCATGCTTTTTCCATTGCAAAGGGAATATAGTTTTTAATAGTGTTCAGTATTTTAGTTTATTGACTTTTGTCTGCTTGGTAAATATGCTGCAAAGATTTTCATCATTTAAAACAGAACAGAATTTGATGTGAAAACTAATGGTGTCATATGATCATAGCGTACATTTATTCCAGTAACACCTGAAAGAAACAAAACAAAACTATTATAATGCAGCCTAAATTTATATTATGTTACATGAATAAACAGATAAATTTGTTTCATATGCCAAGAACACAACAACAGCAACTTATACTACCGCTACTAAGGCAACTTCTCTACAAAACAAGAACAAAATTATATTGCTAATTTTGGTTTACACTATACTCAAACCCATATAATATTATTTTTTAAAATCTGCTATAAAGGGACATCTGAAAATAAATTGCAACAAATATTATGAGTGATGAGGAATAGTAGGTTAGAAACCTTAAGTTTATGTGTTAAGAATTCCAACCAAATACTTGTTTCATGATTAAAAAATTCCCAATTCTAGGGATGGGGGACCCAATTTTTATTGTTGGAATAATACCTTAAGTATTTGGCAAGGTCAGATAGTAAAATTCACCGCAAAGGCTAGTTGGGGGTGGTGATGGTTACTACTGATAATAATGCTTAACTGTGTGTTCCCAGTGTGAATTATCAAGCAATATGCATAGATTTATCACCATACATTTTTGTTAACTTTAAATACCAAAAGGGGAACTGGGAAAGAAAAGTTTTATTATTTTTCTCTTACACTCACCACAATCACACGTCACAGTCATATTGGCACAAGATACAGATATGGTGCAGACTAAGGGGTAGCAAGTGTACTGGACCAATCCAATCACCTCAGCACTTGACTATACAAATATGTTTAGTGCAACCACCCAAATGATCCATACAACAATTGTATCTCGACTGAAGAGTTCTGGAACCTCAAAAAATTCCGGTAAGAACTACTGATCTGTTCAGTTGAAAATTCCTGTTTTTTTCCAGACCCTGATCAGTATTTGCAAAATTCAAGGGCTTTTCCCCGGTTGGGAACAACCCTATTACTTCTCACAACTTTTTCCCCGATTTCCCAGTAGCGTGGGAACCCTGTATGTGATCATGAGCCAAACAAAAATACTTAACCGTAGTCAGTAAAACATAAAGTGTAGGTTACAGTGATCTTCTTTGGTGAGGGTGTAGTACAAACAGAAATGCAACCCAATTATAGTTTCATGACTTTAATGTGAACATTGTGTCAATATGAACTTAAAACACAAAACATAACTGAAGTCAGTGAATCATGAAATGCAGGTCACATTGACCTCTTTTTGTGGAATTATAAAGATTCATCACCTCAGCAAGTTTCATGATTAAAAGAAGGATAATTATTATAAGCAATCATTAATACCTATGTCTTCATGAGCAAAATGCAAACAATTTTAATCAAATCCAGTACAACATGAAATATAGCTCACTGTGTCATTTTCTGTTGTATGGCTGTACCAACAGCTGTGTTGTACCTAGGCCCCCTAAAGGCAGAAGACACTGTGTCCCCCATCTTTGAAATTTAGGGGACCCAACATTTTAAAGGGACAAAGGAAAATAGTATAGAGTACTTAATGCACAAGTAGTGCAAAATAAAATCAGATAATCATTTTTGGTTTCATAGTTTTCCCACCTTAACTTTGTAGACTGCACTGTACTATCAACATTTCCTTGAAGACTTACATTTTTGTAATACACGTTTTACAAAGTGCTCAAGCAATTTCTCAAAACATGTTTGAAAATTGGATTGACCTGAAATGAGCTGAATGGAATTTTCCATTCCAGATCTTGCTCTCATTTAACTTTAGAGTTCACTCATTATTTACCAGCATTTATTATAATTCCAATTTTTTTCTGAATTAATTTTCTTTTCAAATTATTAATCATTGATTAAAATAAAAATTGTGTATTTGCATAAATTTCGTCTCTTCTGCCATTAATTCAATCTCAGAATAAATTAAATCTTAATTGCTGTGTCTGCAACCTCGAAAATACGTTACACTAGCAGCTGTCAAATACTTTTCATTGCAAATCGGCAGACAAACATAAACTTTGAATGTTTTCATTGCCAAATATGTTGTTTTAAATGGACATTAATTGCCATCTTACAGTTTTAACTGCCTTTAGTGACTCTGGCCATTGCTAGCACCAACATAGATGTGGATGGATGTGCACTAAAGAAAAGTAGTAGAGTGTATTTTTTTTATATTTTTCCTCATGATAAAGTGTGCCCAAGGGTTGCAGAGTGATAAGATTTGGAGGACATATGACAGAAAATCCTGCCCTCAAAGTGCAACACTTTAACAGGGAAGCAACCAATTATCAAGTTTTATGTCTCCACCTTGAATGAACAGTGACTAAGAAATAAACTTGAAACACAAAATTTCCAGTCACTGGAGCATTATACCAGTCAAAGACATCTCAAGTCTTTGTAAGAACTATGTAGGACTTAACAAGATGAATTCTCTCACCAGGTTTCATAATACAAGGTAGGATAGTATGTATAAATCGTATCATTAATCCGAATATCCATACATTAAATAATAATTACATTTCTTCCTGTCCATATAATATTTGTAAAATTAAAAATTACCATTTCTCCATAATACCTTGTCCAGAAAATGTATATATCTTTTGTGTACTGATGCACCCTGCACATTCAAAGATGGTCAGAAGTGGGCTAGGTAAACTCGATTGCCTTATATCCTTGCTTGCAAATAAAGGACTCTTAGATGATAATTTTTAGGTGTTTTCTTTTACAAATAAAGAATACTGGTTGCAGTTCTGTTTTTTATTTTTATTTTTGTTTGTGTAGATAAATTGTTGTTGGCGGTAAGTGTTCACAGTTGTGTTAGATGTACATTTCCAACTGAGTTATCTTTTACAGAAAGAGTGACAATAATATTATTTGTGCATGTGTCCTCAGGGTTAAAACTGGGCCTTAGTCCTGAAAATATGATGACCTTTACATAGGAAAGGAAGTATAGTGTGATTCTTCATGTACTATGTATTGAAAGTAAAATTATTTTGGTCCTCACTGCATACTAGTTCAGAATTAGAATTGTTTAGATAAGGCGACAGAATGGCAAGAATATGGTAATTTCTCAGAGAAATAAAAATCTTAGCCAATAGAAAGATAAACCAGAGCATAATCAATGATTGCATACCTCTCCAGCAGACTAAAGTGATCATGGCTCTTTTCTAACTAAATTTTTTTTCTTCAATTATTTATCTTTACAGTTGAACTTTTAATATATTTAAAAGTTGAAATTTGAACTATTAATTGGCACCATACTGCCAGTATTGTGCTGACAAACCCACCCATCTACCTACCTACTGTAACAGGCCATGAAAGATTTCAAAGAATTTTAAAAATACATTCTTTTCAATCATATCAGTGTAGAGGTAACAAGTTGATACGAAACAGATTAATCTTGTTTTTATATTAATTCTAACAATCTCCTTGAAAAGCTATTATCATTGACCACCCCTAGAAGCCACATATTACTGGGTGAAAGTCACATGCTTCGAGTAACCCTGGAGTGACAGGCAGCAGTATATAGTTCGTGCATCAATAATTACCTTGAGGACTCCATGCAGCACACAGTCCACTCACCTAATACCTATACTCATTCACATTTACAATACACAGTTAACCTGATGAGGGTAACATTACAATATACAATGTATACTCATTAAAATGGAAAGTTTACATAAACATATTTATTCATACTTCCAACTGTATTGGTCAGAAAAGTCCTTCTGGGTAGGCTAGGAAGTATACAGGTCTAGCAGGGATAAATTAATGTAAAATGTAGGTCACAATGACCATCTTGTATTTTAAGGGTGTAGTAGTAAGAGAGATGAATCTAATTATCAAGTTTCATGATTGGAACATAACAACATCCAAGAAATTAACTTTTAACACAAAATTTGAAGAAAGCCACCGAGTATGAAATATAGGTCACCAAGACCTCTTTTGGCAAAAAGGATATAGAGCTTATCAAGATGCACCCACTCACCGAGTTTAACGAAAAACATGTCTTTATGAGCTAAATGCAACTTCTTGATTAAAGCCAGTAAAATGTGAAATATAGGTCATGGTGATCTTTTTTGGTATGGGTCTGGTACTACAAGAGATGTATACAATAACCTAATATACTGGGTGCAAAAAACACTGTTGGTATCGAGCTAAACAAAAACTTAACCCAGGCCAGTAAAATTTGAAATGTAGGTCACAGTTACCTTCCTTTGTAGTAAGGGTGTGGTACTAACCGAGATACATACAATCATATAGTTTGATGATTCTATCATTAATAGCGCTCGAGAAATAAAATGAAACACAAAATTTAACCAAAGTCAATGAAGCATGATATATAGGTCACAGTGAGGATGTACAACACATCAAGATGCATCCCCTCACCAAGTTTCACGATTCCAGGTATAAAAGTATTTATACAATGTGCAAAAAACCTGAGCAAAGAACAACCTGTGTAGGTCTTGTTTAATGTGTATCCTAACAATGTCAATTCAATGTGACACAGAAATCTCCTACTGTATTGATAATGCACACCATATTTATTGTTTTAAAACATGCACCCAACAGCAAACAGCATAGACCCATATCTGCTGGCTTTATAATGTGACAGCAGATTACAGGGCTGAGCAAATCCCGTATCCTGGCATCCCAGACTATTCATTTTTGAAGTTGGGCAAGTAAAACTTTCCAAGTTGCTAGTCCGGAACAAGTGTTTTTTTCCTTTTATAAAAAAAGTCGAGCGAGTGTTTATTTTCATGTCATAATCACTTTGTCTACCTTTATCTGGCCAGTCATGCTGTCCAGGTATACTGAATGCTTAATTTTACCCCTCGCCATGTATTTATTACATCCTATATCACACCTGCCTGTGTTCACTGATAACTGTTGCATGACATGCGCACGTTCTATTACCACTTGACTGCATATTGGGCTAAGCAACCAAATTATTGGCCAATCAAAACATGTGAAACAAACAAAGCCAGTATGATTAATTAGCAGTGTTTAAACGGCTTCATTGTATTGTGTAAACCAGATCTTCACAAACAACTCACCCTTTGATTTCAATCCAGTGAGTCAATCCAATTAAATGAATGAACGACACTTTACCGACATTAGTGTCGGTTCCCTTTATGAACTGATTAAATGGCAGTGTTGATTCTTTAATATTTAATTGATTACAGAGGATTAACTTCCACATCCGATATTGCGTTTGAAGCGAAACAATTACACTAATTAAGAAGCTGCCTCTGTTCATATTTAAAGGACAAAATGTATGTTATGATCACTTTAGAAGTAGTTGTCAAGCAAGGTGATATTTACTATGTGGATACAATGAGTTTACTAAATTATTTTCGCAAGGAATTTTCGCAAGGAAGTTAGGAAGATTCACAGAACAAAAATTCATGTGAAAGCAGAGGAGTATACTCATTTTTCCTATTTTTGCGGTTCCCTAATCTCGCGGTATTGACTATTTCCATTCTAAATAGACACTTGCACCATCTGCCAGTCATTTATAATGGCAGTTTTGTAAAATAGACGTGTTCAAACTTAACTAATAATAAATTCTTGCAACAATGTCTCCTTTTCAGGAAATGAATATATAAAAAATTAATCAATAGAAAAGGTATCAAAGGTCTATTTTCCCTTTACCTCATATCCAAATATAAGTCTCCTATATCTGATACTGAAAGCCAAATCATGTCCCACTTGGCTGAATAAAGTTGTCGAGTTGATGATGGTGTACAATGATGCAAGCATGGTCACATGATTTACCCTGTTTACATATTGCTCATTGCCATAAATAATAAGGGTTGTTGTACTGAACCTTGAGGTTGTCCTGGAATGTTGCAATCGTGTACGACTCTATCTATTGATATAACTGATGATATGCCAGAATATATAAATAAAATTATACCAGTAATTCATATTAATTACTACATTACGAGAAATTCTGTAATGAATATGTAATAGGCAATTAATTCTTATAGTTAATCAAGTGGAAAGTAAAGGAGTAAAAATGAAATAGTGATGTTTTCAAAACACATCACAGCTGCCTTTAGAAAGTATGTAACACTGTGAACCATATACGAAAATGAAAAGGACGAAATTTTGCAAAGATATATTTTTTTTTTATAAATGAAAAAAAAAAAAAAAAACCCGAAATCATCTATAGAACATCAAGTGCCTTTTGACAAACACAATAGCAATATATATATCACAGCAGAAGTCTGAAAGAGTCAAAAGTCATTGATCCCAAGGAGCTTATTAATTGCAAACAGCTGATTGTAAATTAGGGAAAATAAAATGTGGACTCACTATGCTTAAAATTCGAGTATTGAGGAAAGAACGTTGTATCAAGTGTCTGCATTACCTCTTCAGAGAATAATTGCATATATATGTGTATATACTCATAATGACTGTAAATATTTAATATTTTAAAATTGATAATTTTAAGCTTTCTGCAACGCATGACAATGTGGTGTGTTATTACTGACATCGTGTTCCTTCATACCCTGTATGGACCCCATTCAACAATTACATTATTTGCCATGAGAATACAAGAATCTTGTTTTCTATGGCAGTAGACACTGTATGTTCCATTGGACACTGTTTATTGCAAAACTGGCATCATTTACACTAATTCCTGAATACAGGATTGGAGATATATGATAAATAAACAAAGCAACTTTCATTAGCAGGTCAATTATTGTCTTTTATTTGCGATTCGTTTTATGTTTAGTACCGCGAGAATACGGAACACCATCCTAAAATGTAAGACTGCCACTGAGTGTGAAGTAACTATTTCTCCAAAAAGACATAAGCCAGACTATGTGGCAAAAAAAAAAGTCAAATATGACACTCTTAAGAGATTGAGAAATTTGTAGCCGCATTGGGTCGATAGTTTTCCCTAGCTTAAATTCCTTAACTCAAGGAAAAATGTTTTGCAGTTATTGCAAACAATATTCCAAACTGGCACAGATTGGAAATTCAACCAGTATATTTGTAAATGGAACTGACAAATTCAGGATTGAACCAATCAAGTCTCATCACAATTCTGGACCTCACAAGGCCTGTGCAGCACAGTATATGCATGACACTAGCCAACATGTGCAGAAATTCCCTGAAGTCAGAGTTGCTGACACTACACTAGGAAAGGCCCTTTCAAAACTAAATGAGACTGAAATTAACACAGCCTACAATCTAGCCCATTATGGAAAACCATTTTCTGATATGGAAATTACATGTCTCCTGGAGAAGAACGTGGTTGAACTTGGTGCAAATTATAAGAATAGATTCAGGGCAAGAGACCTTGTTCTATCAATTGATCAAGTCTTGAGAGAAGAAGTTATGGAAAATCTGAATTCCATTAAATTCCTTTCCATTCTTGCTATTGGAAGTACTGATGCTATCGCATTGAAGCAAAAAATAGTGCATATAAGATACATGGACAGTGGAAAACTAAAAACCTTTGATGTAACAAAATGTAAAATATCAGCCTATGTTTTTTGACAAATGTAATTCTTTTAAGAAATAAATATGTTTTATATTATTTCCTTTGTTCTTTCTATGGATTAAAGTACATACATCTCATCAAATCTTGACAAGTGATTAAAATTTTGGGACAAGTGAAAGGTAGGTGGGACAAGTGAATTTTCTGTAACAGGACAAGTGGATGAAAAATAAATGTGCTCAGTCCCGATTAGAGTCCCTATACCAGTGATTTTAGCAAATAGTGAAGAAGTGATCTACTGTGGCATTATAGGATGGCATATCATGGTCTATGCTGCTTGCAACATGGTGTGCATTATATAACTGCAAACTGTATAAACCCAGATATGCCACTACAATGCTTGTGTATCATATGCAGCAAAATATGGTATGTATGGATATTTATTAGAAATGTGTTCATGGTAGATGGATCCCAAGCCATTGTGCCTGAAATTACCTAAATATAAAACTTAAGCAAGGTTTAATAGATGTATGTGAATACGGTTGGACAAAGGTAACACTATATGCCCCTACCACTGGCGTAATGGGGCATAAAAATAATCTAAAGAATAAATCATTAGTAATCAAGACATTCTCTGTGTTTGGAAGACCCAAAGATCTGAACAATCCATATTTTGATGTATGATATTATAATGTATACTTACTACAAACATAAATTGAATACACATATATAGAAATCCCTAGAATGAGGTCACAGACAACTTAAATTAAGGCTTAATACTTTGAGAATAGGTCACAATTACTTTTCCTTCTAAGGAAATACAATCATTGAGTATTCTTACTAAGAGGTTCAAGTTTCTTTCTAATTAGAGCATCTTCACTCATGAAGAGGTCAGATTCATCATCCATTGGATAACTCTCTTGTGGAATTTCATCTTCGCTGTTTTCCAAGTCCATGGCATCCTGCAAACATGTGTAAAATTTTGTAGATTGTCAGATATGGAATCAATCAATCAATCAATCAATTGATACATCAATAAATCTGGTGAGAGAGAGAGATAAATCTGAAATAAATTTAATATGAAAATGGTTTCATGTAACACTGTGAACAATGCTATGATTTATGGGTTTCTCAAAAAACTTTGTTCTCATCAATACAGCAGTTAAGTTATACCTACATTTCACTAGCAGCTTATGCAGGCAAAACAATAAATAAAAAAAACTATTCCAAAAGCTATCAAAACTAAATTTGTTAAAAAATAAGAACACATCATACCTTCGAGATCAATCTTTTTATTGTAAATTTTAAGTCATTTGATCCTGGTTTTTTATTTCAGAATCTGAAGAGAAAAAACCATTTGTAAGAATCTGGAACTACAGTAAAACCAGTCTTGAAAACACCCCTTTTGCCAACTAAAAATTGGAAAAATTGCTACAATGGTATGAAAGTCTAATCATCTACATATACATACAAACATCTGTCTACCTCAAGCAGTTTTTTGCCTTATTGTTCATTGAGTGGTTTTGCTGAATTGTCCAAACAAGACTTTTGCCCAAAAGTTTAAAAAATTGTTGTAACAGCCCCAAAATCAATTCAAGTCATCTCTATACAGGAAAAAAAAACAGGACTACAAAATTTCATATGTCTATCTCAAATGGTTTACCTTAAATCATGCTAACAAGTTTTTCATCATTAAAGCCCAAGTCCCTTTTCAACATTAAAGTCAAATTCCAACAAATTAAAAAGCCTGTTCAAAATCAGAAAATTTCCTATAATTGATTGAACATGTAATCAGATCATCTAAATAACAAGCAACGCAAAGACTTTCTCAAGACAGGTGGACTGATAAGACCAAATCAAGATGCCCTGCTAAAAGTGTGTGTGTGTGTGTGTGGTGTATTCCCTCAATATATATCATCAAATGATATCACAAAATTTATCTGTGCATATATGGCTGGTGGTCTCCTAAAACAGTGGTTTTTCAACTCCTGTACCACAAATACACAAAAAGTTATAGTCAAGCATTGCTTATTTGTACTGAATGGAGGACAAGGGTTTCAGCTGGATATTGTATATCCTCGCTTATAGATCAAGTCCAACTGTAAACTGCACAGACCCAGAGCTGCCATTGCATAATGCACTGGCAGATCTGGGTCTATGTAATTTTGTAGGAGCAATCAGTTTGACAGAAAACATAGACCCTGATCTATCGGCACAGTATGCAATGGCAGATCAGGGTCTATGTTGTTTGCAGTTGGAGTCAACTTTTAAGCGAGAGTATATGATAAATGATAGTCTGGTTAATACTAATGTGAAATAGGTACAACCTAGTAATGAGCAAAGCTTGCTGGACATTTTATGTGTGTGCTTGCTGGACATTGTGTGTTCTTTATGACTTTATGTGACATCATGGAGATGTGACATACTGCATCCTGGGAGCATTCTTTGTCTGTGTAAAGTAATGTTCCTGAGTTGAAAGAAATATTGTTTGATACTGTCACTAAATCGAAAATAAGATTATAAATCTTACAGGTTTTTAACAGTGACTAAATCCTACAATCAAACAATAATTGATGATGAACATTATCAACACTTCCTTGTCTTTCTTCATTGATTTCCAAATGGAGCATGTTAAAAACACTGAAACCAATGGTGGGGATGACGGGCACTTCTGGTGCCACAGTTTTCAAACTGATAAGGGTATAGATTTTATTTGCCTTGTTTAATACATACTTGTCATCTAAAAAGTTTGCTATGTACTCATGATAAAGAACAAACTGTAGGTCCAGAAGAAATTATACTGGTGGGTAAAATGTACAGATAACTGATGTACAATTAATCAACATTTTTTTTATGTATGGAGCACCTGAACATGCAGAGTATAATTCTGACTTATTAAATAATACCAGGTCTTTTTTTAAAGGAAAAACTGCAGAATTTTTAGATTTTTCACAATCTGGGAATTTCTATGAAGTAGATTTACCCTAAGTATCATATCTGATTTGGGAGTTTTGAGATTGAACTTGACTTTCTTGCTCAAAAAGTTTTGGGAATATGGTGCTAGGATACATCCTGCATACAATTAGTATTAGTCTTACCTTTAATTTGTATTGTGAAAAAAGAAAAACAATTTCTCTAAGTCCAAGAGCTGATGATCTGTGTGTGTGTGTGTGTGTGAAAAAAAGAGAGAGAGACAGAGACACAGACAGACAGAGAGAGAGACAGAGACACAGAAAGATTGAAAATACTGCCTCCTGAAAATTGTTGTGGAGAGGAAGTATTTGATTTAAGCATGATCTTACAAAAAAAGAAAAATCTAACTATAAGTTCTGTATCATAAGCTCAAGGAAAATTAATCTCCCTTTTTGTAGAGTCCACCTTTTATCCAGCTAGGAACTAAAAACTTGAACACTGAACTTAATGTACAAATATTTAACAATTAACCTTAATATAGGGTGCGAACAGACAGAATTACATGCTCATGGACACCAAAAATGATTGCTATGTCGAACTTGCTCAAAGACAGGCTCGACAAAAATTACCCAACATAACACATGGCTCATTCAGATGTACATTTCATGTTATTTTTCTACTCACTGTTTTCGTCTTGCTGAATACATTAGCCTTGGACATTTCCAAAGTGTGAAGAGGCTGTGATATACTACAAACTGCTAGTTTCATCTGCAAGTATACAGAGTAGTTTTTATTGCATACTTTTACAAAAGCAACTTTCATGGTATACCTCGAAGGGACTGAAGCTCTACTGGCTGAAATTTTTTTCCAGGAATTCAAGATAAGACCATTTCTTCCTTTTAACTGCTGAGTCTTGAATAAATCTCTGATATTCTTCAGCAATAGCAAGATTTTCAAATTAGTTGCTGTGGTGGACATATTGGATGTCAGATTGGTGCCAATTTCATTTAGGACCAACAAGACATCATAATAGTCTTCTGGTGGAAACCCCATGTTGATACGAGTTTCTGTTTTGGAGAAGTAACGATAACAAGATTATAATGATAGTTGCCATGGTGGCCAAATTGGATATCCATTTAGGACCAACAATTGACAAAACCCTTCTACAAATTAACAAACACAAGGTGACTAACTCATGTGGCTCAAAATCTGTCCTCCGCCGCCAATTCCATGCTGATTATTTTATCCCATCAGTATGTTCAGCCACTGATAACATATATCAACATAAGGAAGACATTCCACATTTATTCCCCATGTATGATTTAAGTACTTTACTGATCATTTAATAACCACTTTTACGCAAAGTTTCTCTCTTACTTCGCGTCTTGTCTACTTGGATCAAATTTTAGGGCTACACTTCCAGTGTATCTTGCAGTGAAATATGTTAGGTTCAATTCTGATTGGTGGTTATTGTTTGTTTGACTCTAGGGTAAAACAATAACCACAATCAGAACTACTGTAGCTTATTCACTGCATGACACACCAGAAATATTGGCATCCGAACTTGATCCAAATAGATATAAAGCAACAGAGAAACTTTGCACAAAAGTGGCTATTAAATGATCTGTAAAGTATCTAAATTGTACACTGGGAACAAGTTTGGAATGTCTCCTTTTATGCTGATATATGTAATGAGCGACTGAACATGCCGATGGGATAACAAAAATTAGCACATAATCGATAAGTGGGCAGATTCCAAACCCCACAAATTATAGTCACCTTGTTAATTTGTAGAAGGGGAGTGGGTGTTGTCAATATTTTCCTTTTTCACTGACAGAAATGAGTGTCTGTGGCTGTGGCAGTTGTTTTAATTACATCTGCAGGAAGTACAATGTGAAGGATTTGGCTGTTATTCATCTCCACTCCCACACTCAGACTTGTTCTAGATAAGATTTTCCTTGCATGAGGAAATTGCACACCTCCTTCTGTTTTGAAGATAACACCGTAATGCCTTCCAAATTTAAGTGAAGACATGAAACTGGCAACAAGATGTTTTTGAAGCATTTATGCAGTGTAAAACAAAGGGCATGGTGACCAAGATGAGTCCTGCATCAAATAGCTGGAGTAGGATGAAATCGCCTAAAAGGTTAAATTAAAATCACTGACAACTAACAAGCAGTCTGTTTGGAAGTATATTTTTTTTATCTTGTCATGGATGAGAATGGCATATGAGCAGATTATAAGTCTATGTCTGTCTGTAATCTACATACTGAAAATACAACCAATATGTCGACATATATAAAATGGCACCACCCTACCACTGAGAGACCTTCTAAAGATGAAAAGACCATAAAGTTGGTATGTGTATCAATAATGTATCGTATTATAGACTGTGTATCGTGAATCATATCAATATGCAGTAGTGGTGTATCGTTTCACCGCTACTTCTAGGAGAAGCAGCCATAACAAGATTTTCAAGATGCCCATTGTGGTGGCCATAGTGAAAGTCAGATTGGCACCAATTTCATTTACGACCAACCAGACATCATAAGAACTCTGTCAATGAAAACCCCATGTTGATATGACCATTCATTCAAGAGTAGTGAAAAGATTTATATTGGATGTTTGAGCAGTACCATTTTTATTTAGGACCAACCAGAATCATAAGAAGTAGTTTAGTAAAACAAAACATATTATTACCACCATCCATTCAAAAGGAGTAACAAGGTTTTCAATATGGCCACCATATTGGATGCACAAGTGACACCATTGTCATTTAGGACCAACTAGACATTATAAGAAGTCTTCTGGTGAAAACCCCATGGCAATATTACTTTTTGTTCAGGAGGAGTATTGATAACAAGATTTTCGAGATGGCCACTGTGATGGCCATATTGGACATCAGATTGGAACCATTTTCACTTAGGACTAACTAGACATCATAAGAAGTCTTTTAGTGAAAAACGCATGTTGATATGGCCATCCATTCAGGAGTAGTAACTATAACAAGATTTTCAAGAAGGCCAGTGGGCTGGCCATATTGGACATCAGATCGGAACCATTTTATTTAGGACCAACTAGACATCATAAGAAGTCTTTTAGTGAAAACCCCATGCTGATATGACCATCCATTCAGGAGGAGTAGCAATAACTTGATTTTCAAGTTGGCCACTGTGGTGGCCATATTGGACATCAGATAGGGCACCATTTTCATTTAAGACCAACTAGACTTCATAAGAAATCTTCTGGTGAAAACCTCATATCAATATGACTTGCCATTCAGGCAAAGTAGCGATAACAAGATTTTCAGGATGGGTGCTGTGGTGGCCATATTGGATGTCAGATCAGCACCATTTTCATTTAAGACCAACTAGGTATCATAAGAAGTCTTTTAGTGAAAAGCCCATCTTGATATGACCATCCATTCAGGAAGAGTTGCTATAATAAGATTTTCAAGATGGCCACTGTGGTGGCCATATTGAATGTCCAAGCTGCACCTACCGTAATCACGGTAAGTCTTGGGACACCCTTAATTATTTTCAAAAGTAATTTTTTTATGACCTATAAAAGTTGGGACATGAATTTAAAGCAATTTTTTCATGTACTATAAGTCTTGGGACACCTAAAACATTTTTTTCTTTTACTGATCGATCGGCGTATTTTATCGATCGTAACCTCATGTAAAATAAACAGGACTTCGTGGTTGTTAAGAGACTCTCATTATGAATTATTACATGGAAATATTATAAATTATTATAATTTGTTTGAAGAGTCAATAAATATATTGAATTTTCTCTGTTTTCGTATTATTTCTATCAAATTAAAATATGCATAATTTAATCAGACGATGACAAGAATTGAGCATTAGCGGTATGTTATACCCATTCAACAATAACTTCTCCCTATTGTGCTTTAGTTTACTATTGTCAGTTTATGCATTATTGCATTAAAATTGTCGAAAGTCACCTGTAATTATTGGGGAGTTTTTTTCTTTGAAAATGGAAATACCTCATTCATTACAATGTGATACCAGGATGAGAACAACGAAAATAGTGTTTATTTCAACTCTAGCATTTATTGTACGCATGTTTACATCATGGGATCACCACGTGTACATTGAAGATTTTACTTGTGATGAATGAAGTACATACATTTGATTCGAATCATAGGCACCACTGCACTAAACTTAAATAATATCTTTAAAATACGATAAAGAAGTTTAAGAAATAATGCTTTTAAAATAAAAACTCTGTGGTAGTTTGCTTTGATGTAAGTGACCTTAAATAAGTTCCTGTTTACTCAACTACGGTAATCGTGCTAATATTACGCAGTAGAAGCCGATCACACATGAAAGTGCTGGCATTGCCGCCGGACAAAATTCCTCTTTACGCAAGCCAATTTCAGGGTTTTAACAATTAACTGGCCTGGATTGCTGTCGGAAAACAAAAGACAAATCCGCCAATTATAAACAAAGGAGACGCCAAAACAACCAGCTTGCCAAAATCGAAAGTGGAATGAATAATGCGTGGAAAATTATCATTTCGTGAAGCCGAAACACAAAACTAAAATGGATCAATGATGCTCTTAATTGATCTATATTCAGAATTTTAACATATATTATGATCATTCTTTCATGAATATATGAGTTATTTGAATTTATGCTGGTTATGTGCTTTATATAAATAAACACGCGTGCCTTTTCATATAGATTACATCACTTTGTAGGATTGCTTATACCACTGAAAAACAGTAACTGTTGAGCGCGTGAATCCAAATAAATGAAACAGCAATGAACGTGTAGCTGAAATGTAATCTGGAAGAATGCAATTTGGTAAAAATGATGAATAAAGCAAAATCTGCATCAAATATTTTTGGGAATAAACAAGGATATAAGTGACGCCAAGTACAATTTGCACTGTGTAAGTACTATACACTATAGTACAGGTCTTCCATTAAATGTAAGCAGCCCGTGAATTATGAAGTCTTTATTTACCTTTATTTTAAATCATGTTGGAGAAATCGGAAAATATGCACATGCAAAATAATAACATAAAACAATCATAGTAGTTTATAACAGTTTATTGACGAATGACGTGGTAATTGAATGAGCTGGTCACTGATGTGTGACGTATGGCGATCATCCCAATTTTGTCTTTACATTTTTTTGTGTCAACAAGTTTTGGGACACAGAAAATTTTATATATTTGACAGGCATACAAGTCTTGGGACACGAAAAAAATTAATTATTTTTTCGTGTCCAAAGACTTACCATGATTACGGTAATTCATTTAGGACCGAATAGACCATTAGATGAATGTGTGTGTAAAGTTTCATGGCAATCCTCTAAGTACTTTGAAAGAGGTAGTGATAACAAACTTGTGCTAATGGACAGACAGATGATGGACAACAGACCATCCCATAAGCTCTTCTGGTCTATGACCAGTAGAGCTAAATATCCCAATGTCATCCACATGCATTTGTTATGGTTTTCCTAATGAATCATGACAACCTTTTGTGATAAATCATCAAAGGATTTGAAGAAATTAAGTTTTATCAGGCCTGTTATGGGCTTGCTTGCATAAACAACTTTCTATTCATTTCAATATTAATATTTGAAGTACAAGATGTTTCTTTCCTAATACTTAACTGAACATAATATGTTAGGAATACATCCACTACATCAGATATCAAAAAAGACATTCACCATGTAATTCAGCTAATTTTAACAACCAAAGTGCTAAAAATTCATCTGCTTGCTGAGAGGGAAGTCAGATGAGTTGTCTCAGCTTGGATAGAGGGATTGGCACCAAATCCTGTCAACTTCAGTTTCTGCTGGAGCAAATGTGCATGCTCTTCTTGGGATGTAACTTAAGTGAGGGCTTGGGAGGGTGTGCCCATATTATGACTGAGTAGATATTATTAACTCCACAAAATCCACAAAATGGTTTCTTCTTCAAATACAATACCAGATCATAATATGTTAGGAGAATAGGTACGAGGAGGAGGGAGTCACATTCACTTACCCCAGAACTTTTCCTGTCTCCAGTCTCCTAATGTATGCGCAGCAGCTTCAAGTCACATGTGAGATATGGGCTTGGGTTAGTGCATGGTCAGTGTGTGGATGCAGTTTTGAAAAAAAATGTCCTCCCACAAATCATGCATAAGTAGAGTAACCTATGTTGTTCCAAAGCTGCTAAGCAAGTTGGGAAGGTAGCTTGTTATGCTGCTGATACAGGCCCCACCAGGTCAATCTGAGCAATTTGGGATTAAAAGTCTCTCATGTAAAAGTTGGAGTATGCCATCTCTGACTTCCATCCCACAGCTCGAGTGATGTCAATCTGGGAACTTCCATCCCACAGCTGGAGTGATGCATGCTAGTCTGGGAACTTACATCTCTCAGCTTGAGTGATGCTAGTCTGGGAACTTCCACCCCTCAGCTTGAGTGATGTCAGTCAGTGAACAGCTGTGCTTGAGTGCTATGCTAGTGGCAACTGCCCTAACCTCAAGAGTCTAAATATTAAGAAATTTATCTGGTTTGGGGTTATTTCCTTGAAGACTGAGAGGATAACTCAACCGGTCCAGGACACAAACCTGAATGGAAATATCATCCCTTCCTTATCTGAGTAGTAAAACCAAGCAACTGATCAGCTCAGTCTGCTTCAATGCTCTGTAGTTGCCATTCAGAAGAAGGGTCCAAAGAAGACCGCGATTTCAAGACAAATAACTGATTTCCATGCACAGAAGCCTGTTCTTAGCAATGAAAGCAGGGGCCATCATACGAGAAACCTAGCCATCATGGTGTAACTGCATACAGTTTGGGTCAACTGACGAGTCAGAGAGGTTCTAGACAATGGTTTAAAGGGTGCCTTGATCAGCCAAATTCAGAACATACAGGAGATTTTGTTTTTGGCAAAGGGCCAAGATCTTTGGTCAAGAAAAGTCGAAATTGGCTAAAAAGTCAGAGAGGTTTTGTTCTGGTCTATATTCTCCCTTCTATGATGACCTGAAAAGATGTAACAGCAGCCCTTCATTGTGATCAGAACTAATTTCTCCTCGAGAAGCCATAGCAGGATGTTAGCTAATTGTGGTATGGAGGCTTTTATGGCAGAGATGTGTCTCTGCTCCTGCCACTGGGAGAAACTTTTAACACATTGGGTTTTCTTGCCAGAGCAATTCTTTCCACACTTGTTCAGAGAAATGTTTAATTCAGAAAGAGGTCCTCAAGGGTCAGTCCCAGCGGGCACAGATTCAACTCAAGACTGAGGAATGACAGGACCTAACCCTGCCTGGAGTGCGATGGAAGCGAATGTTAACCTGTCGATGAGGACACCACTTAAAAAAATCCCAAACAAAAAGGTCTGGGGACTTTGTTCCCTTGCCTTCTAAGTAATTTATGACAGGATGAATTAGTGTCCTTTCCAGATAACATCGCCTGATGCAACTAAAGTGATTCACTATAGCCTCTCCAGGGAGCTGATATGCGAGAAACACTCCTAGAGCAGCCAAACTCTGTTCACTGAAAAGGAAGGCAGTAGGTTTGCACGGCAGCTAGTCATGCTGGCCTCTTTGCAGATCATGATTTCTGGTGCTCCTTCATCGAGATACCCGCCATTTGCTGAGATAGTACCTCATATAGTCCAAAACTGTGATGACTGAGTCTGTTAGGCAAAGTTTTGGCTGCCATTGGTATATGAGGGTGATCTGCATGGGTCTCATGAATCAGCTGAACCGGGCAAGATGGTTTGCAGATTCCTGAGCTAAGATTCATTATTCCAAAAAGAGGGGAGGAGGAGGACGGGATCCTCAAGTAAAATTCTAGGGATATAAAACTCAAAACAAATGGGGTTTTGAACAACATGCCTAGATTAAAAGCTGGGATGGAATGAGATGGGATTTGCCCTTGCTGATGAGGACAAAACAAGAGTGAAACAAAGGATTTCATGTCTTGCTACAAAGGGATGCTCGCTCTGTGCTTATGCCTGTAAGGTCTCCTGCATGAATGGTGAGTGATGGGGACTGATCTCGGGGTATCCATGCTGAACTCTGGTGCCTGAAGCTGCTGGTCAAGAGAGATTTTATCTTAAAATGGCCAGGAGTAAGAACCAAGTAGTGTGTAGGAACTTGAATGCTCTTTTAGTGAGGAATGTGTTTATTTTTAGTGAGACCCACAAGTTATTGGGTCAGTGCTTCTTGGTGAAGTGTTGAAGACATTCAATTCCCCACCGGTGTATCAGAAAGGGCATGAATGATTGAGTGTTGAGCTACCTTATTGGCCATATGTGAGTCTGACTCCTGGACGTGTTGACCTGAGGGGTTCTCAATGATGGGGTCTAGGCTATGTTCAGATAGCTGAAATACAGCCACTGAGACCAAGTTAAGCTTGGAGTCAAATGCTACAACATTGAGAACTGGTTGTTACATGTCAAAAAGGGTTTCTGGTGCATGCACAAAGAGGAAAGTTTGACGATACCAGATGCTGTCTGCATTATGGTTCTGGGACTGGGAATACCAGGAAGACATATCAATATATCTAGTTCTGGTGGTTGTATGTATGTTTGTATAGGGTTTAACAGCACATCAGCACAATACAGGCTGTACAGTGGCAATTACATTTTCTACAAATGTAAAGATAAAGAATTGTAAAACAAACTTCAGGAAGATAAACCCTTCCAAATAAACATAAGCATGTAGTACTACAAGATACAAGATAAAAGGTAACAAGAGACACAAGTCAGCCTGATATCACTCAACTGTTTACATAACTTAACAGTTGACCATTTCACTAAGCAGGCTGATGTAGTTTTGTAAGAACATAACCTAGGTAAAATGTCTCCCTAACTCTATATCATGTTGATTTTACCTATTTTACTATATTCTAATAAAAATTCATTCTAAATATAAAGGCATAATTAAAATGCACAGTCTGTTGCTCATATTTGAACACATCCATGATCTTGATGACATAAACCCATTTACCAAGTTTCATCGAAAATGGATGAGAAATATAGTCTCCAGATCTAAAGAGGTAACAAGCTCAGAAATATGGTTTCCATACAAAGAACACAGAAGTGGTGTTACAAAATTGTCAGGTAAATTCAAATGTTAGATGTCAGATGATCAGATATGATCCTTAACTTGTTATTATTATATAACCCTCTCATGACTTCATATGCAAATGCATTGCATGACATGATCCAATATTTTTGTCATATTGGATGTTGTCAAGCACTTTTTGGGTACTGTTAAGCATATGCTGGACCCAATAAATCTGTTGTTACATGACAACACATCATAGTACATGTATCATAATGCAAAAGTACATAACAAGAGGGCTGAGTGGGCCCAGTATTATTCACCTGGCTTAAGTAACTTAACAGTTGACCATATCACTAAAGAGGTTTATGTAGCACACTAACAGTAAACAAACTTTATAGGATGTCAATTTTACCTGTTTTACTAGTCTGATAAAAATTCTTTCCAAAGATAAAGGCATAATTAATATTCACAGGTTCTTACTCAGAATAGAAGTCATATGACAACATGATGATATAAATCTATTTACTAAAAAACTGTTTGAGAAATGTAGTCTCTAGATTAAGAGAGGTAACAAACTCAATCAATCTGATGCAAGATCATCTCATTAATATGTGAAAATCTCACTTATTACTGAACCTAAGACAATGATGATAACAGCTTCTTTACAGTTTGAGCACAAATCTGATTGACATTTGGTCTCCAGAGTGGTAACAAGCACAGCCAATCAAATACAAGATTACCTTTAACACATTAACATGCACAGATCCTGCTCATAATCAAATTCATCTAATATCTTGACAATATAAGACTACTTCTGAACAAGTCTGATCAAAATCTGATCCAAAATATAGCTGCTATAATGCTGAAAAGCTCAGTCAATCAGATGCAAGATCACTTCATTAATATGCATGGATCTCATGCCTAATCATACTCAACCGGACAGAGTATGCCAATAAGAAACTCGAGTAGTCATGGAAAATTCAAGTACGAGACAATGTCTTACATCAATAGTATCATAAATGGAACAATTGAGCCTTTATTGCCATGGGTCTAATAAATAAATAGTCTTTGTACTGCTGGACACTGCGGGTGTAATCAAAGTACATGGAGACCACAAGCTCAACCAACAGCTTTTTCACTCTCACCCACAATATGCAACAGTACAAACTCTATAATGTATAATATTGCAACAGTACAAACTCTATCATGTATAATATTGCAACAGTACAAACTCTATCATGTATAATATTGCAACAGTACAAACTCTATAATGTATAATATTGCATTAGCAAGATAGACCCACTTTAGTTAGATTAACAAGACTAAACTGTATTCATTATAACTATAGCAACTAGTTTTGTAAAACATGGATGCCACCACCACAGACCAAAATAAGCACAAGTTACAAAAAATTCTATTTTTTTTTTAATTTTAAAAACTGCTATAATGGCATGAAAATCTAGGTCATATACATATGAATAAAAATATGCCTGCCAAATTTGATTTGTCTTACTCAAATGGTTTTTGTGTAAATGTGCTAACAGGATTTTTGTTACAAAAAAAAATTCTAACAAGTTTTAAAAATGTGTAAAAGATTTGAAAATTGCTGTACTAACCTGAAAATCTAATCAGGTCAGCTATATATGACCGTGATAAAATGTGTAAAATTTCATGGCTCTGAGTTTAATAGTTTGTGTGTTGTCATGCTAAAACAGACTTGGGACATATATATGGATGGACAACAGCAAAACAATATGCCCCCTTCTGGTATCACAGTTAGGTTCCTTACAGAATCATTTTTCTTGGCAGCATCTGGCCATCCTGTCCATATCTGATGACGGACTGGTACATCTGTGAGATCACTAAGTGATTCCTTTACCTGGAAAATGATATAAGTGTATTTCAACTTGTCATGAATTGCTCACACCTGCATTAGTAAAACACAAACAAAATAGGATGGTAGGATAGTGTCAGTGCAAGAATCAGTGACTTATTAACTTCTTACTTCTTAGCTAACTAAAGAACTTGGTAGAGAACTTTATTGCAAAAAGTACTTTAAATCATTTCAGTGCCAATAAAATTCTTGCAAAATAAATATTGCATACAAGACATATTTTCTGATTTATAGAATACACGTTACCTGATATTCTTTGAAATGAAAAATAATTTTGCAAATTCAGATTCTTTGCTAAATGTTAGAAAATTTAATGCCAGTAAAAATTGTGTGAATAACAGTAATGTGCACATTTTTTTAAAAACTTATTCAACCATCATAATAAAATACATCTAAACTGAAAATGGAATTTAAATTTTCATACATATCTCACTGTGGTACTGCCTGGAAACTTAAGCATGAATTTTGTATCCTTTCCATTGCCTTCTTTATAAATAATCTGTAGTTTAAAGATTTTACTGCCTGAATCATCTTCAGAACTGAAAGAAAACAACATAATGAACATTCCTCTAACATCTTTCACCAAATAGATTTATAGATAAGAAACCCTTACAGCCCAAAAATATGCATCAATTTATACCATGGAATTAAAAACTTGTCAGTCATTTTATCATTCAAAGTTACAGTTCATACTGAAGTACAACAATGACATTATATGATTCGATATAAAAAATAAGTTTAAAAACAATGTTTGAACGACAAGGAAGCAAAACATCTTCTGCAGAATGAAATTTCTTATCTCAGAAAGGCATTATGATTCTAGAGAGAAACTCCTTTAGACATACAGTAATATTTTACTAAAGTTGCAACTGGATACAGACATTGCTGTTAAAAATATATGACTTTCCAAAACTGTTCACATTAACAATGTTGATGTCAAAATTGCAGTCATTGCAAAATCGTTATCTGTGTCTCATCATCCAGAGGTGATACAAAAAATGCTAAGATCATACCTTTTTACCTTAACTAAACTACCATTAATTGGAATAAATGAGAATCGTTTTAAAAGTGAAAACTTGATTTTATATATGTTTGGATTCCATATCACTTTCATATTGTCAATAATTGTACAAAAACACATTTTTGGGGGAGTTCTCAGCTTGGGACCAACATCAGTTCAATCAGATTACAATATGCATCAGACAGTATTTTCCCTTGATCTTGTTTTAGATTAATTGACAAATCATTACAGTTGAGTCTCATTAACCCAACCTCTGTTTAATTGACTAATGGACACTTGGAACTAAAGACTTGGTTATTTTATACAAGCAAAAAGTATAAAAATGCTTGACTAGTATTGCATTTGTCATTTTAAGACCAAAATATGTGGCAATTCCGCAGAGGTAACCAGATTACATTGGGGCTGGTTCAGGAAGGTTCATGTTTTTTAATATATATATAGCAACGTGTTTGGGAATAATTTGATGGAATTCAATCAATATTAAATCAAATCTGACATTTTAGTTAATCAATTGTTTCATTACATTATCAAAATAAAATAACTTTTTACCAAGTTGTATTGTATCACTATAAACTCTGAGAGAAACTGGACATAAATGGTTGCGACTTCTGTCTCTTATTTTATAACAAATTAGAAAATGCTTACACAATTTTAATAATTACAACAACAGTCCTGTGAAAGAAAATGGTAAAGTCATTAGAAAGTATATGAGAAGCTCAGAAATTTTAAGTGATTTACAACCTGCCTTACATCAGCCATGCAGTGTTTTTGTTCCAATAACTCTGTCATACTGAACAAATTAATTCACCAATATACACATTTGTTTGCATATCTGATGATGAATCTATGATCTTCAACCTGTGAAATTTGATGAATTTTTAAATACCCATTCATCTATTACTTTACACACAATTAGTGACAGGGTAATTTTTCTCATACTCTGTGTAATATTTCTTACTAGTGAGTTAGATATTTGAAAAGAAGTTATGCAACAATATGCACACCAACATATAAATTTTAAAGTAAATTTGGATTGCTAAAGACCTTTAACTATTTAAAAGTAAATTTGGATTGCTTGGACCTTTAGCTATGTAAAAGCAAATTTGGATTGCTTTGGACCTTTAGCTATGTAAAAGTAAATTTGGATTGCTTTAGACCTTTAGCTATGTAAAAGTAAATTTGGATTGCTTTGGACCTTTAGCTATGTAAAAGTAAATTTGGATTGCTTTGGACCTTTAGCTATGTAAAAGTAAATTTGGATTGCTTGGACCTTTAGCTATGTAAAAGTATCAATTTATTCAGAAAGTTAATTATGTCAATATTTCAGAAGTGATCATCCTTAAAAGCAAAAGCACGAGTGTGATTAAGAAGGGTTCTAAAAATCTGCAATTATGCGATGATGGTGCAGTATTATGGAACCTACTAAATGCAAACACTGTGCAAAAACAAACATATCTGTTTGAAATTACCTGTGTGTAGAGGAGGACGGCAAAGGTTTTGACACTGTTGGCTGACTTCTCTCTGGTGTCAGCAGAAACAATGTGTTTTCTTTGGGTAGGTGAAGCTCTCGTAATATTTTCTGAAAAATGAGACTGAATTTATCTTCCATGTCACAGTAGTTACATGGTTATTACAGTAAGGCTGGACAAATTTCATAAAACTCGACTGACTGGAAAACTGAACTTGCCTCTAGAAGATTTGATTTTGCCCAAAAATAGAACATAACATTACATGAAATTTATATATTTATTTTACAAATAAACAGCTTATTTTTTTGTTTATCTTCTTTTGCACATTAAAAGCTTATGCCAATAATTAAAGCTATTAAAAATGTATATCTAATACATGTAGATATGTATGTAGACAACAGAAAAGGAATGGCTTGAATTGATAGCTGGATAATAGAATGCATGGATAGATAGATAGATAGACAGATAGATAGATAGATAAGTAGATAGATAGACTAAAAGACTCATCTCTTGAAATACATCAACAATAATGAGAGCTTGTCTTGGAAATGTGAATGGCTTGGTAATGATTCATTTATTTAAAAATCTGAATGATTTGAGAACACTCATTTTTCTCCATGTAATTATGTGTCAAACAGCAAGTATGTATTGATCTCCTGTAATTATCATGTGGCTATGTTAGGACTTGAAAGTCCGTGAATCCTGTATACTTGCAAATATTATAATTAAAATGTAACTGGTAAGTTAAAATATAAATATTTATTCACAATTTGTCAAAACTTGCTTTAAATAGTAAGTAGTCACATTATCACATCTGCAAGAGAAAATGTGAGACTGACCTTGACCACGACTAAGATGAAAGTGACAGACTTTGATAGTGTACCATGTAATATACAGGATAGATAGTGTATCATGTAATATACAGGATAGATAGTGTATCATGTAATATACAGGACAGATAGTGTATCATGTAATATACAGGATAGTGTACCATGTAATATACAGGATAGATAGTGTATCATGTAATATACAGGATAGACAGACAAATGAAACTGCTGATATTTTATGTAACAAAAGCATGCTGTACATATAAAAGCTAAATAAAGATGCTGACAGATACAATGTGTCAAGATCAGTGAGTATAAAACTGAACACAACTTCTCTCTCTCACTACTGTTTGGACTTGCCCACAGGCAAGTACCTTGCAAACCTGAGCAAGCCATGAGCCAAATTTGAGCTTGTCACATATATATATATATATATATATATATATATATATATATATATATATATATATATATATATATATATATACACACACACACACACACATAAATACATTATACATACATACATACATATACACACACACACATAAATACATAATACATATATACATATCCACACATGCAAGACAGGGATTTCAAACTCTCCCAGCCCTTCCCAGGCATCTTTTCATTAGAATTATCAAGGTTGCTTCAGAGTAATAAACTTTACTAAAAATACATTAAAAGAAGATGCTATTAGTTGCAATAAATGAGAAAATATTGATATATTCATTATTATATGTGCCAAAATATGTGTAATTTTCCAGTTTGGCTTTGCTCTTGCTTCAGTTCTGGTTTTTTCTCTTCATAATTTTCTTGTTTTTTTCTCAAATTTTTTTTTAAACAATTCTTTCAGGAAACTAGTATACTAGCATCTAGCGTTTTTTTTAATCAGCAAGTAGATGTAAGGCTTTCAAAGTACATAACACTTGACTAGGTCACATTAGTTAAGTCCAGTGGTAAACAAACCCCTCAAAACATATTTAAGGATGATAATAAAAAGGCTGCAATATTTACACATGTAAACAACATGTATGTTTATAGAACTTTTCATTAGTAACATTTTAAATTTACGAAACGTTTCAAGTTTGTAAGCCACCATATGGTTTCTCTGTCATTGTAGATCCAACAAAAGCATCCCATGCACATGTTCACACATTAGATCCAGTTTCATTTATTTATCAATTTTTTTCATCGTTTACATGTATACCGCAATAATAAACAATATCATGATGATCCAATGAATGTTTTACCCTAACTGTCCAATATATTCAACAAAGACATATCTTACATACTGAAACCTGTCCTAATAAGAGGTAAAAGATGTATAGCAAATGTAACAATCGCATGTTGAGCAAGGTGCGGTATGCACATTATAATAGTAGTCAGCTGTTCAGTAAACCTGATGGGTTGATAGGGGGGAAGGTCAAGTTTCTAATTGGTTTGATTAAATTGCATTGGTTCGGTTAATGTAAACCCTGTAGACATTTAGAAATTTTGGTAAACGCTGCAGCCTTACATAATAAAGCTTAATTTCCTTGCTTTTGTCATTTCTTTGGTTCTAATTAAAGCCTAGGCAACATATATATCTTGCATTAAAGGTCTTTTATGAGCTGACACATTGCTATACATAAACACATCACATGTTGTGATGGGCTGACATAATGTTACTACAGTCAAGAGCTTAGAGCAATCATTCATAAGATTTTAAGAAGTCTAGAGATCTGGAGATAGCAATCACACCTACATTGTCTTGTGCTTTTGACTGAAGAGTGCTTGAATAATCACTGAACATTAATGAAAACATAGTAACTGAATAATTGCATGGGATAATTATACGCACATTTTGTCTAATGTCCAACATGCAGAGTTAGCAACCAGGCATTTCAGCTCATCTAAAAGACATGTCTGGCAAATATGACTGTTTTGGAAGCTTTGACAACACACATGCATGCACACACACATACACACTTAAAATTTGTGGGTATAAAATTATGTGGTTTGGATAAAAAAAATACATATTCATGGGTACATAATATTTTTTAACTAAAACCAAAAAACATGATAAAATACTGTCAGAGCAATATTGTATATATCTGTATAAAAGATATCATCATTCACTTCCATCCATTTCCAAGATAACTGGCTTAATCCCTACTGCAGTAATTGGGCTGATTAAGTTATTCATTGGTAAACAATTAACATAAATGCAGATATCTGAATCAAAGAAGATGCCTACATCTATTTGTACATATTATGTAGAAGCAAATAAGCTTAATTCCACTGCTGTAATTAGGACTGCAATTAAGTTTTTCAGTGTTTTTAAAGACCACCATCAACACAATAAAGCTCTTGCCAATTAGGGACTATGCACTAGGCTTTTTTTTAAAAAAACGAAACTTCGATCTATTCAGTATATAAACAGTTCTGTTGAAGTTGAGTTTCACTCTATCAACTATCACAATATTGCCAACACAGTGGTCAAAGACTGGGAAACTTGAAGTAAAACCCACTACTGTTGCAGGACTGTCTGATCCTAAGTCCTCTTGTTTGCTGACTGGATTCTGATACCATGTCAACACTGTACATGACTTGCTGCCCATTAGTGTGAACAAAAGGTGGCAGAGCTCTGTGATGTTTTCAAAGCACATTGCTTGGAGAGGCTGCTGTCTCATTTACAAGGAAAATGGCATCATACTTTTGTGTCAGCTGTATCCACAGAACCCTGGACTTTTCAGTCAACAAATTCTCCAAGAAGGAACTCAAATCACACTTTCCTAAGTGGTATTCGGTTCAGGTGATTGGTCAATTAAATGAACAGGAGGACAGTGGCTATGTACTATCAGATATGGTCTCGATTGAAATGAAAATATCTACACTTAAACCAATAGACACAAAGTGGATTATCTCTATACATGATAAAGTTTCAGACAAATGTTATTAAAATGGAATTCAAGCAGGACTGATCTGCTGACTATTTATTATGCAGTTAGTTATATGTATGAAACATGATAATAACAATATGTATGAAACATTGTAATAACAATGTGCTATTGTATTCTGTTTGCACAATGAAATAATGAATAGTACTTGTGAACAGTAGAATCAGAAATGTAGTACAAACATTTTTATTCATGACCTGACTGATGTTTGAATCATACACAGTAACTGTTTTAACATTAATCTGTCTATTCCATATAGAACAGTGTCTAACAGTTGATAATTTAGTGCATTCATGATCCATATATTATGTTTCATGGATACATACTGTAGGATCAGAAATTTTGCATGGGGGACCAATTTTCATGGTTTTTGTCGTTGCCCTGAACCATGAACTTAAGGACCGAATGAAAATTAGCCACGTATGATGATCCCCCCCCCCCCCGGGCAGTTTCTTAATGTGTTTCATTCATAGCGATTAACAAAGCTATTAGTATTTGATAAATCAACGTCAATACTGTAATCTGGTAATAAAATATTAGCTTTTACATGTTTTTGTTTTATTTTAACCCTTTGAAAAAAGAATTATAAAGCATTTTATATTGTTTCAACGCACATGTATTGACTAGGTATCTGGTAGCTGTAATTTCCACTCACTGCCTTAAATCAATATGTGAGATAAGTAAGGATAAAGAGAAATGAGAAAAAGCATAAGGTATTCAAACAATAGTATTACTGAAAATTAATGAAAGAATAATAAAAAATAATAGTATATGAAAATTAAATTCAATACTTGTTCAAATTGATCCTTCATTCAAGTATTCCTGTTCTTGAAAAATTTAAATCCTCCTGAAAGCACATTTCATTTTATCAATGCAAAAGAAAAACAAGCCTGTAAAATACTAGAACTATTGCTTGAAGCGCTATTATTAATGAAACACGATGTATATACACAAATTACAGCAGAGTATTAAAGCTCACGCTTCACTGATTTTCGGACAAAGCCGCTGTATCAACATTGTGTTAATCAAGTCACATGGTACACACAAATGCTTGTCAGGTAAAAAATCCCCCAATTACAGAATTAAAGAAGTCCAGCTTTCTCAAAACCACTGATAATTAGGTCTGATTTTTCACTCATTGTCGCATGAGCTGCAATTATCCATTCAGCGTGAGTTGGCTTGAGTAATGAGGCTACAAGGTTGACTAATACAGTACATTGATCATCACCAGTAACATCTTCCTTTTCTGTGATGGCCTCCATGACCTATTTAGCATGCCAGTTGTGGAAGTGTGATTTTAATTCTTCTTTGTACTCTTTACTTATTGTCAAGTCTAGTGGTTGAAGTTGGTCTGTACATGATGCAGGCACAAACAAATGAGTGATTCCACTGTCTTTCAATTTAGTTAGCATCTTTGCACTTTGGTGGTGTCTGCTTCCTTTGATGTTGAGCACTCACACGAAAAAAAAGGTGTAAGTGATTGATCTTGACCGCTGTTTTATTTGTGCTCATAGAGGTGGTAGTGTTGTTTTAGTGTTGTTGGCTGTGTCGGCTTCCACTAATGTTACTCACTCAGACGAAAACAGTGTAAGTATTGAACTTGTCAGGTCTTTCATTTGTGCTCATACATGTGGTACTATTGTTTTAAATATTCAAGTGACCACTGGTTGTGTCGGCATAGTTTTATTCTTTTGTATTCTTTACTTGGAGTATTTTTAGACATTAAACCATGAAATTAAATACCTACTAATATGCAATCTTTGCCAGGGAAAACCACGAATTTAAGTACCCATGAAAATGTATTTTTTTTAATTTACAAAAGCACGAAAATTTAGCCCCACAAAAATAAATTATACTACAGTAGCTATTAATTTTGTTCAAGGATACATGTGCTTAAAAAAGGTGCAACCTGTGATTTACATTTTACATTGGGTTTTCACCTGAAAAACTTCTTATGATGTCCGGTTGGTACTAAATGAAAATTGTGCCGATCTGACATCAAGTATGGCCACTGTGTCAGCCATCTAGAAAATTATTATTGCTACTCCTACAGAATTGATGGTTATATCGACATAGAGTTTTAACCAAAAGTCTTTTTATGATATGTTGATGGTCCTCAGTGAAAATTGTGCCCCACAGACATCCAATATGGCTGCCACAATGAACAGATTGAAAATCTTGTCACTAATTCTCCTGAATGGGTGGTCATATTGGCACTGGTTTTCACCAGAAGTCTTCTAATGATGTCCAGGGGCCATGCTACTAGACAAAGTGGGCAATTAAGTCACGGAAAAAATTTAAACTTTGCCTTATTCTATTAGGAAAAAAAAAACGACCTTGCCCTGTGATTCTTTAGTTGTATATATTACTATAGCATGAGACAGACATTTCATTAGTGCAGAGCTTTAAAGTTGCATTTATTACCATACGAGGAGACGGACATTTCATTAATACAGAGCTTTAAAGTTGCATTTATTACTATAAGATGAGACAGACATTTCATTAGTACAGAGTTTTAAAGTTGCATTTATTACAACAGGAGACAGACATTTCATAAGTACAGAGCTTTAAAGGTGCATTTATTACTATAGTACAAGACAGACATTTCATTAGTACAGAGTTTTAAAGTTGCATTTATTACCATAGGATGAGACAGACATTTCATTAGTACAGAGCTTTAAAGTTGCATTTATTACTATAGCACGAGACAGACATTTCATTAGTACAGAGCTTTAAAATTGCATTTATTACTACAAGACGAGACAGACATTTCATTAGTACAGAGCTTTAAAGCTGCATTTGTTACTATAAGACAAGACAGACATTTCATTAGTACAGAGCTTTAAAGTTACATTTATTACCATAGGACGAGACAGACATTTCATTAGTACAGAGCTTTAAAGTTGCATTTAGTACTATAGTACCAGACAGACATTTCATTAATGTAGAGCTTTAAAGTTGCATTTAGTACTATAGTATCAGACAGACGTTTCATTAGTGCAGAGCTTTAAAGTTGCATTTATTACTACAAGACAAGACAGACATTTCATTAGTGCAGAGCTTTAAAGTTGCATTTATTACTATAGCACGAGACAGACATTTCATTAGTGCCGAGTTTTAAAGTTGCATTTAGTACTACAAGACGAGACAGACATTTCATTGTACAGAGCTTTAAAGTTGCATTTGTTACTATAGCACGAGACAGACATTTCATTGTACAGAGCTTTAAAGTTGCATTTAGTACTACAAGACGAGACAGACATTTCATTGTACAGAGCTTTAAAGTTGCATTTGTTACTATAGCACGAGACAGACATTTCATTGTACAGAGCTTTAAAGTTGCATTTGTTACTATAGCACGAGACAGACATTTCATTGTACAGAGCTTTAAAGTTGCATTTAGTACTACAAGACGAGACAGACATTTCATTGTACAGAGCTTTAAAGTTGCATTTGTTACTATAGCACGAGACAGACATTTCATTGTACAGAGCTTTAAAGTTGCATTTAGTACTACAAGACGAGACAGACATTTCATTAGTACAGAGCTTTAAAGTTGCATTTGTTACTATAGCACGAGACAGACATTTCATTAGTGCAGAGCTTTAAAGTTGCATTTATTACCATCGGATGAGACAGACATTTCATTAGTACAGAACTTTAAAGTTGCATTTAGTACTATAGTATCAGAAAGACATTTCATGAGTGCAGAGCTTTAAAGTTGCATTTATTACTACAAGGCAAGAGAGACATTTCATTAGTGCAGAGCTTTAAAGTTGCATTGATTACTATAGCACGAGACAGACATTTCATTAGTGCAGAGCTTTAAAGTTGCATTTATTACTATAGGATGACACAGACATTTCATTAATACAGAGCTTTAAAGTTGCATTTATTACTATAAGATGAGACAGACATTTCATTAGTACAGAGCTTTAAAGTTGCATTTATTACTATAGCATGAGACAGACATTACATTAGTACAGAGCTTTAAAGTTCCATTTGTTACTAGAGCATGAGACAGACATTTCATTAATACAGAGCTTTAAAGTTGCATTTATTACTATAAGACGAGACAGACATTTCATTAATACAGAGCTTTAAAGTTGCATTTGTTACTATAGCACGAGACAGACATTTCATTAGTAAAGAGCTTTAAAGTTGCATTTATTAATATAAGACGAGACAGACATTTCATTAGTACAGAGCTTTAAAGTTGCATTTATTACTATAGCATGAGACATACATTTCATTAGTACAGAGCTTTAAAGTTGCATTTATTACTATAGTAAGAAACAGACATTTCATTAGTGCAGAGCTTTAAAGTGGCATGAAATTCTGCACATGAATTAAATTGTAATCACTACATTTCCACTGTTCTTTATCTTTCATAAATATATATATATATTTCTCAGTACTATAAATACTGTTTGTATTAAAACAACCAAACGAGTGATGATTTACAATGCAATACAGCCAGAGGCAAGGGGGGGGGGGAGATGCACTTTGAAAATCAGCTTGGTTCATATTTAGTTGCGACTTTTAATTCGCGGTCTAGCTTGCCCACAAAAACCACGAATAATAATGAATTCACAGATTCATACATGACTACTTCAAACACTAGTATAAACATAAATACAACTGTGAACAATGAACACAGCAAATACACATAACTTTCAAACTATCGTTAGTATGGTCAAAGATCCAATAAAAATTAATGTGTGATCAAGAGTTTTCAATTTAAATTAATACTTTGAAATAAAGTTTATCTTATTTGCTAAATACATGTAATCTCAAATTTTATCTTATAAAGGTTTCAAAAATACAAGAAATGATTCAACCTTAAAATAGTTAGTCAATAAATCTAATATTCTTGATACAGACTTCAAAGTAAATGAACATTCACTCAACCAGCAAGTTTCATACAAGTATTAAGCATATTGATCGATTTTAAATATTCAAGAAAAAACAAATAAAAGCAAGACCTGGAATTTAGATAAATTTTAAGAAAACTTTTCAAGTTTTGGATTTTAACCTGTGGTCAAACAATAACTTGGAGAAAGGGGAATGTACTACATAGGAGAATTTTGGCTCAGGTAATTGGTAATATTTTAAACCTGCATACATGTATAAGTAATTTTGACATTTTTTTGTGTGCAAGAAACTTAGAACTTTAACAGTGTCCAAAGATATTTTTTCACACACAGGCCCAGGGAAAATGGCTTTAAACAAATTCCTTGCTCGGATTCAAAATCTACTTGCCCAACTGGGTCATATTTGTTTTATTATTATTTTGACACTTTGTCCACTACTGAAAAATTAAATGGTTGGTCCCTTATTCTTGTGATATTGTCCATGAGACTGAACCCTTGTTCACATTCCGCTGTAGAGGGGCTCACTGCTAATATGATTTCCAACAATTTCACAATTTCAGCATGTTCAGGTGTGGAATTCCGTATAATTGTGGCATACACCTATGCCCTTGTGATCTCTGACTGTATGATTTCCGTTTTGCCTTCCGGTCAATGTACAGTCTGTGTATTTCAACATGATCTGTACAGAGGAGTATTTGGGGACTTTGAAGCAGTTTCATTTTTTGAATGTTTAAAAAATATCAATGTTTTTCTATCAAAGTTGAAAACAGAAATGAAGTCAGAGACTCATTGGTCTTTTTTATATATCAATCAGTAAAAACAGTAGCTTCAAGTTTTGCAATTAGTTTGTGTGATAGTACTGTGCTTACATGTGACAGAAAAGACATGTCTTTTCATGACAGATCAGGAGATTTCCAAAATTTGGTCTTTTTTTTTTTTACCTAAAAGAGGGAGGAATTTCATTGACCCGATTTTTAGAATGCAAATGGAAAAAAGTTACAACTATTGAAAAAATTTACATTTTTTAAATATTAAAATATGCACATCATCCCATCAAATCACTTTCACAGTAACTTGTTGCCATTCATACTCTCCTTATACGTACCACAAGTATTTTTAGCATTTCTTAGGAGATTATTGTCTGAATTATATTGGTGGCAGTCCTCGTCTTTGTTGATCTTAACACTTTGGAGATGATGTATTGTTATTGGATTCCGGCTTGCTCTTAAATCAGCCTGAATTATCCTCAGAATGGCAAATGTCCCTTTGGTGTCTGCATTGGAATGTGGCAATCTCAGTACAACTCTACTGAGTCCACCAAGAAGTTTAAATTGTTTCCTGCCTGTTGGTAGATTCAGATTGCTGACTGCCTGCCAGAACTGCTCTGGGTCTAATGTTGTTTTAATGTCAGCAAGATTCTCTACATGAAGCACAAACTCATACATAATACCATCACATCCTTTGTAACTTTAAGCCTAATTTGCAGACACCTTTGTTGTCATCATTATCATCACTATCATCAATCTTTAATAATGACAATCAAATCCGAAAAACGAATATCACTTGCTAGTATTATAGAAAAAGACAAAGACCTCATTCATCCCAGTCATTATGGATTATAATGGCAGTTATTGACATGTACTTTAGTCTGGTTTACATTTCATGTTTACAAAGGATTAAATCAAGGTCAGTGGTGTTTATATCAGTTTTTGCGATGCGGTCATTCATAGTAGTGTTGAATGCAGTTTTTGGCAAAAAATCTTGGTTGCTGGTCACGTTCTGCAGGTGGTCGCTCACGACAGTTAGTTTATATAATATATTATTTTTATTATTATTATTATACAATTAGGATTATGATTTCTTGTGAACAATAAAATAGTCACTATGTGAGTAGTTTTTGTCCATTTGCATGTGAAATTTTGTGCGATTTCCAAGTCCGAGAACATTATTTTGACTAGCTCTGAAAAATGATCAACCAGAAATGGGAGATTATGTTGGGCTATAAAGTTGGCAAATAAAGTCTTGGCACATGTAACTTTATCTATATTTGATGTAGATTCCGCAAACATGGATTCTGTGATGGCATACTTGTTGTTGCGGTTAATATGCTTTTACGAGATGGGATTTATGCATGAATCGTAATGTAATTCTTGCCACTGTAACAGATGTTAAAATAAGCTTTACAGGAAGATCAGAATACATATTCATGTCCCTCTGAACTTGATTGCAATCACTGAAATTCCTGTTTCTATCCATCACTGAATTTCATGTGATATTCCAGTTGCTAGGATTTTGGTGTTTGGCATCGGGAGATTATCATCTCCAAATTACTTTTGATCATATATAGTATAGACTCTAATCCATCTTGACAACTTTAAGCACCGAAGCAGAACATACCTTGAGGAGAGAATCAAAGTAATGCTTTAATTTTTATGCTGATTGAGCCATAATCAATTAACATCTTTAATCCTTTTGGAATTACTTCCGCTCACACATAGTATAATCCACCTCGACAAACTTCAAACAATGAAGCCAACTGACCCTGACATGATCAAATGGTGAAATTAACAACTATATTATCTTGCCCTGCTTAAACCAGTTCACAGTCACATGATCAAAGACAGTATTACCATAAATATACTATGCTGGAACCAAAATGTGAAAACATGGAAATTTGTTTATTTTTCAATAATAATTTTGCATATGTGGGAGATTTCACTGTGTGATGGGAGGGACGGGAGACACCCCTAATCTCAGAAGAAAAACCCTTCTGTGTGACTGTGGATGTGTCACAATTACAGCAAACACTCCCACCATATATCTACAGAATTAATGACTACCAATTCTTTGAACTAAATGGATTAAAATACAAGATAATTATCTTAGTTCCTTCAGGGTGAAAAACATTGTACTGTAGGCTTTAATAAGTTGCTAATCACCTTGTTAATTTTCAAACAATTGCTTAGGTACTGCTTGATACATGTATAACCAGTGATGCATTACCAAGTGTGTCTGAGCAAGGGACAACTCATTATCATATTTACAGCAAAAGTGAGCATTAATTATAGTAATTATAGGTAACATTATAGGTAACCAACGAAATGCAGAGAATAGAAACAGTACTGTTGCCCATTCATAGGTCATGTGCTTTGCTTTGTACTTGAAATCTATAGCTTTTGATACAAGTAAGCAAAAACAATCTTCATATGGTGGAGGGACCTACATATGGAACCACAGCAGGGGTATGAATATTAATAATTTACAAATGTCTTTCAAGAACTTCAAAATGAAAATGAAGCATTTCTTCAGTGAGCTAAAGATATCTTTAAAAAAAATCTGAGATAACCTTTTTTGACAAGCTCAATGGGCAACTTGCTTAGAATATGGAAGGGGTCTGATCTAGATCTCTTATTTGAACTGTGTCCTCCATTTCTCATTATGCATATTTGAATTTAACAATGGTTTTAAGCAATACTTTTTCTTTATCTTCAAGTAGAAACTTCTGTGTTGTATGTATATTATAAACACATTTTGTAAGTGTATGAATGTATCGTATTCATATGCAGCGTATTCATACTTGAAAGTGTGTATGTTTGGACGGAGAGATATTATGCAGGACTGAGCAAATCCCATAGCCTGATGTCCTGGACTATTCATTTTTTAAGTCGGGCAAGTAAAATTTTCCAAGACGCTAGTCTGGGACAAGTGCTTTTTGCCCATTTAAAAAAAAGTCAGACAAGTGCCTATTTTTATTCCATAATCACTTTATCTACCTTTATCTGTCTGTTCATGCCCTCAGAGCATACTGAATGCTTGATTCTACCCCTCTCCATGTATTTATTTACATCCAGTATCACACCTACAGGTTGTCATTGATAGCTTACATGTGTGCACATTGTATTACCGCTTGACTACATATTGGGCTAAGCGACTCAATTACTGGCCAATCAAAACATGTGAGACAAAACAAAGCCAGTATGATTAATTGGCAGTGTTTTAAACGGCTTCCTTGTATTGTGTTTGCTTAAACAAGATCCTCAAGAACAACTCACCTTATAATTTTAATCCAGTGAATTAATCCAATTAAATTAATGAAAGGCCCTTTACCATCATTAGTGTCGGTTCCCTTTATGAACTGATTAAATGGCAGTAATGATTCTTTAATTTTTAATTTATTATACAGAGGATTAACTTCTATGTCCAATATTGCATTTGAAGTGAAACAATTATGCTAATTAAGGAGCTGTCTCTGTTCATATTTAGAGGACAAAATGTATGTTATGATCACTTTAAAAGTAGTTGTCAAGCAAGGTGATATTTACTATGTGGGTAAAATGAGTTTACTAAATTATTTTTTCAAGGAAGTTAATAAGGAAGAGTCAGCGAAGGAAAATTAATGTTAAAGTGGAGGGGTAAAACGTAAGACTGCCACTGAGTGCGAGGTAACTATTTCTCCAAAGAGACATTAGTCAGACTATGTGATAACATAAAATGTCAAATATGACACCACTGAAATTTTAAGTTATCCCTGGCTTGAATTCATTGACTCGGAAGCAAAAATGTTTTGCACTTATTGCAAACAATATCCCAAACTCCCACTGGTTGGAAATTCAACCAGTGTATTTGTCAATGGAACTGACAAATTCATGATTAAATCAATCAAGTCTCATGACAGTTCTGGACCTCATAAGGCCTGTGCAGTTAGGGAAAGTCTGAATTCCAGTAAATTCCTTTCCATTCTTGCTTATGGAAGTACATGTACTGATGCTACTGTATTGGAGCAAGAAATAGTGCATATAAGATACCTGGAAAATGGAAAATGGAAAACCTCTGATGTAACAAAATGTATAATATCAAAATATGTTTTTGAAAAATTAAATTCTTTTAAGAAATAAATATGTTGTACATTATTTAGTTTGTTCTTTCTATGGATTAAAGTGCAATCATCTCATCAAATCTTGACAAGTGATTTAAATTTGGGACAAGAGAAAAGGTAGGTGGGACAAGTGAATTTTGTCATGACAAAAATTTGCTCAGCCCCATTATGCAATGTATTTTGGCCATATGACTTCAAAAAAGCACAGCACAAACTATACATTGTAATTTAATTTTCACTGATAGGAGTACCTAGATTACAGTATTGTAATTACAAATTGGTAAAAAATATTTAATCAACTGCCACTTAAACAAGATATCTTTCTTTTTTAGTTTCTAAAACTTCACTAGAAAATGGCAGTCAAAAACACTTCTAAACTAGTTTGAAACACCCCCTATAACAAGTACATGTGAGCACATGCACATGTGTCTTCACACTATAGTGTTCATCCATTCAGATCACAGTGGTTACTGATGTTATGGATGAGTAACCTGTACTTTATAACTACATGTTTAGGGAGTTAATTCAAGATTAAATGTGAATCTTTTGGACTGTCAAGTTTTGGTGAAGTTTTGAAAAGTAGAAAAATTACATTGCTTGTTCTACTATGTATACCTACTTGTAATTACAATGATATAATCTAGGTACTTCTATCAGTTACAATTACAATATATAGTTTCTAATGTGTTTGTGTTAAGTCATATGGTCAAAATACATGGTGTAGAGACCAAGAAGGGTACATAAACCTTATGTAAGGGACTGACCATTTAATAACAACAAAACTTTGAAGTTTCATTTAATTGTTGCTGATAAAACATGACCTTAGGCATTCATCTATGATTAACTGAAGCACTAAAGTGAACTAGATCATTCTGTCTAACTGAATCAGCACACAGCAAAGAACAAATATGATGCCACACATGCCATGTGGGTGCATCTATTTTTTGAAGCAAGGATTTTCTGAATATGACCACTCACACTTTCTAGCTTCAGTACAACAATTCATAGATTGGATTGCAAATTTATGCTTTTAATATTTGTCTACATACTCATAATAACATCGTGCATTGGTTAGCTTTGTTGCTTTCTTTTGAACTTTCACAAAAATGAGTGATGTAAGAAAACAACCTTGCCCTTACAGTGCCTCTAGAATTCCGCAACACTAAATTGTCCCATACGTTTCTGACCTAAATTATTTTATATTTTTAGGCTAAATCCTCTATCACATAATATTTAGACTTTGCTTTCTACGAAGTGTATATTTACCTTACTTTATATGCCCAATAAATCATGAAAACAGACAGTCTAATGAAGATGTACTTCCTAGACACAGCAATGTCCGACATTATTACCCCTTTACAGATTCACTTACGGTTTCAAACCAATTTTATAAAAAAATATAACACAAGCACGGCAGTTAAAATCTTCAACAAATATATTTACAAAGTGCTTTCACCAATTCTATTCTTAAAACACAAACTGTTGTTTACATATTGATGTTTTAAGTTTCAAAACACAAGTTGGTATGTTTTTATCATCAAATGATAACTTGCGGGGAAAAGAGTTAATGGTCAATCAGCTATTACACCACATGCCAGCGAAAGTGCAAAAGATTGTTTTGTTGGCACAATTGATATGAACACCTGCTAAATTTGCATGCAATACATTTTGCCTGGGGCTTACCACACTGTAAACTACTTGGCTGGGTCAAGGGAACATTCAAAAGTGATGAACTAGTCACATAGTTTACAACCAAAAAAACCACAGAGCAAGGTCGTTTTCACTTTCCTAATAGAATTATGCAAAGTTTAAATTTTTTCCACGACTTAATCGCCCACTCTGCCTGGTAGCATGACCCCTGGACATCATTAGAAGACTTTTGGTGAAAACTAACGCCAATATGACCAACCATTCAGGATGAGTAACAATAATAATTTTCTAGATGACTGACATGGTGACCATACTTGATGTCAGATCGGCACAATTTTCAATTAGTACCAACCAGACATCATAATAAGTTTTTTCTGGTGAAAACCCAATGTCAATGTGACTTTCCATCTAGGAGGAGGAGTGATAAGATTTGATAGATGGCCACTGTGGCGGCCATAGTGATATCAGATGGGCACAATTTTTATTTAAGACCAACTAGACACCATAAGTGTTCTGGTGAAAACTTCACGTCAGTATGACTTTCTATTCAGGAGGTATATTCATTTTGGACCAACTAGACATCATTAGAAATCTTTTCGTGAAAAACGCATGTTGATATGACATCCATTCAGAGGTAGTTGCGATAACAAGATTTTAAAGATGGCTGACATGGTGGCTATTCTGGATGTCAGATAAGGACAATTTTCATTTAGTACCGACTAGACATAATAAGAAGTCTTCTGGTGAAAACCCAATGTCGATGACTTTCCAGCTAGGAGGAGTAGCGATAAGATTTTCAAGTGGCCAGTGTGTAAGCCATAGTGAATATCAGATAGGCACAATTTTTATTTAGGACCAACTAAACACCATAAGAAGTCTTCCAGTGAAAACTCCATGTCAATATGACTTTCTGTTCAGGAAGAGTAGCAATAAATAAGATTTTCAACATGGCTCCTATGGTGGCCATATTGGGTATCAGATCGGCACCATTTTCATTTAGTACCAACCAGACATCATAAGAAGTCTTTTAGTGAATATCCCATGCTGATATGACCATCCATTCAGCCAGAAAAGTGATAACAAGATTTTCAAGATGTCTACTGTGGTGGATATATTGGATGTCTGGGCAGCACCATTTTCATTAGGACCTACAAGACAGCATAACAAGTCTCTGGTGAAAACCTCATGCCAATATGACTTTCTGTTCAGAAGGAGTAGCAATAATAAGATTTTCAAGCTGGTTGCCATGGTGGCCATATAGGACATCAGATTGGCACCATTTTCATTTAGGACCAACTAGACATCATAAGAAGTCAATTAGTGAAAAGCCCATGTTGCTAAGACCATCAATTCAAGAGGAGTAGCAATAACAAGATTTTCAAGGCGGCTATACTGGATGTCCAAGCGGAACCATTTTCATTTAGGACCAACTTGACATAAGTGAAAACCCCATGTTGATATGACCATAATGGAGGCCTCAGCAGCAACACTTTCATTTATGACCAACTAGACCTTGAGATGAATGTGTGTGTGTAAATTTTTCATGGAAATCCTCCAAATAGTTTAGGAGAAGTGGTAATAACAAACTTCTGATAATGGACTGGCGGACAATGCACAACACAGGCCATCCTATAAGCTCTTCTGATCTATGAGCTAAAAAATAAACTAAAAGCACTATTTCTTTTTTACTGGGTTAAAAATATCCGTCAAAGTTGTCCTGAGTCAGCAAAATATGCCTATTTTGGTCAAATTTAAAATATTTAGAGCTTTGGTTAATAGGTGCTTCAACTGAAAACCAAGGCCATTGTTTATTATAATGTGTATAATGTTTGTATCTTCAACATTCCCAAAAAACTTTTTGGGTTCTCAGTTAAAGTGTTTACCAAAAATAGAGAGGAGTCAGTAGATGAGATTGGTGCTTTACTTCATGAAAAGAATTTGTTTAAATCAACGAGAAGTCCATGTTTTCTTAATCTTACTCTTTTTAACTGCCGAGTATTGAAACCCTCTGAGATATTCTTGCGAAACTCCAATATACCAAATTAGGTTAAAAAAATATGTTTATATGTTCAAATTCAAAGTTAACAGGATAAGAGCAGTACAAAAATCTTAGACATGACCTTTAACCATGAAAAAGATGTAATGGATAATACAGAATTAAAATCGCTTCTGATACTGTCAAGATATACCCACATGCTAAGTTTTGGTTAAAATCCATAATTACTATTTGTGAGAATTATTTTATTCTCAAGCCATTACAATAAAACGTGTAAACATGCAAGTACTTAAAGTAATAATTGTTTGCATTGTTTGAGTTTTTATTAATTGTCCCCCTCTAATAATTTTGCTGTTCAAATTTGTTAATTAACCAATAATGACCACATCAAGATAGTAGAAATTCTCAAACATCCAAGCATAGAAAAATGGGATATCTATGTTTTTATTTACCATGGCTTTTCCAAAATAAAAAAATAAATAAATAAAAAAATAAATAAGTAAATGTTTATAATAGCATGAACAATGAAATACTAAAGAGTGACTTTTATTTATCCATCAGCTAGCTACTTGTATTGTTGTTTACATTCTCATGCATACCTATTTAAAAAAACTGTAGTATAACTCGAATAACAATCATACAAGTTTTAATTTTAGGTTCAGTCAGATCTATGTGTCCTTTACTGAAGTGTCAAGTCCATCATTATATTGCTCGAGGACATTTACTTTCTGTATACAAAGTGCTTTGATGGATAGCACATGTATACCATGTTTTCTGATCACCTTAAATAATGGTCATGACAACAAAGAAAACCTAGTTTATGCCATCTGGTACTCAAAAGGACATCAATCAAATCCCTTTCATATTCATATTTCAATACCTTCAAGGGTAAAGATAACATGAAATAAATTGAGAATCAGAATTTATTTTGTGCTATGTAAATTTAAGAAATAAAATTATCATCTCACTGAACCAGCTTCATTTGTCTGTGACAGTCTTGTAAGCAGTTATAGTCTACAGTAATAGGATCTACAATGCAGATCAGAAACCATACAGTGGCTTGAATGGTTTTTCTTCTGAAGAAAATCTTATGCACAGAGTTAGGGTGATAACATGTTTTTTGAGGTAAATTTAAAAACAATTTTCTGTCAGTATTATCAGTACCATCCAACTGCTGTAATGTACAGTGTACAGCACAGTTTTTCATGCTGACTTCTACTCTTTATTGGTGCTGATGAAACCACTTTTGATATATAAGATCTATCCTTTTGAATTCATATTTATGATATACAAGATTTATCCTACAGAATTTCATATTTATGATATATATGGCTGCTGATTTTTCAGTGACAAGAAATTCAGGGCATTGGAACAAATGTTCAAAGTTTTCAAAATTCAGATTATGAGAAATAGTGTCAGTTAAAAGTTAAGCAGGGACAATATAAAAAAATGTCACTAATATTATATGTCTGAAGTTTTTAAAAGGATAGAATTCTTACAGGTTTTACCACAGAGCTCAAAAGCCCAAGATATGACCATTAACTTTTTTCTTGAAATGCAATGAAATACAAAATCAGGTAAATTCTGTCTGTATATATTGTCACTCTGTTGTAAGCTCACTAAGTACAAAAATTGAAAAAAGTGATTGTGATCTTGACCACCAAGGTCAAGTATGGCAGGTTATCAAACTCATTCATAATAGTACTTAGATATATCAAGATACAAAGTTTGATAAAGATCTATTCCTACTGGGTAATGTTATGGTCTTCACAAGAAATTTCAGCTTAATTAGGACCAACCACATGTCATAACAAGCAAATTCCAGGAAAATTGATGTTTCCCACTTTTGCTGGCAGTAGGATAGTGTAGTTTTCCAGGCTAGGTAAAATTATGGTGATATAATAAATAATTTAAGGTACATTTGTAAAGAAAGATACTAACAGATGATGTACAACACTGACAATCAAATCCATGTGAAATTCCATCAATATAAAGCTGCATGATTAAGAGAGTTATTGTGATCAAAAAATAATGTGTAGGTCCAACATTTCAGGGCCATAACTTCACTAAATAATGAGGTAGAAAGCTGATAATCAAATTCTGATGAGGATATATCAACATAAAGTTGCATATAAAAATTTACTTTTAACCCAATAATAATTAAGGAAGTTATTGTGTGGAAACAAAAAGGGGGTGGGTTTAACAATTGGGTCTGTAACTCCACTAAATAAAGTTGAAAAATACTAAAAAATCAAACTTGGCTAAGGTGTCATCAAAATAATGTAGCACACTTTATATATGAGACATCTTTTATTACCATTCAACAAATGAATACGTACATTGTCATACACCTTTCTGCTGCTCCAGCCTTGAAGCCTCTGTTGTCCCACTGGTATGCCTAATTCAGCTGCTAGTATTTCTTTAATACGAGCTGGAAAAAGAAAAAAAACAACTAGATAAGTGTTTGTAAAACAGGTATGCCACCACTGTTTGTGCATCATGCTAACAAGGTTTTTCACCCAAAAAGTCCAAGTTCAAAGAGTTAAAATATTTTGTACAAATGGAATGAGTTCCTGAAAGGGACAGATGCTCTACTGGACAGAAAGAATTTCAAGAAATCCAAGATGAGACCATTTCTTCTTTTCAACTGCCGAGTGTTGAAACCATCGCTGATATTATTGAGTGATAACAAGATTTTCATTTTGGATGTAAGACCAGTACCATTTTCAATGAGGACCAACCAGACATAATAAGTTTTTGGGTGAAAACCCCATGTTGATATGACCATCCATTCGGAAGGAGTATTAATAACAAGATTTTCAAGATGGCTGCTATGCTGGCCATATTGGATGTCAGAGCAGCAGCATTTTCATTTAGAGCCAACAAAACACCATAGGAAGTCTTCTGATGAAAACCCCATGTCAACATGACTCTCTGTTCAGGAGGAATAGAGATAAAGAGTTTCAAACTGGCTGCAGAGGTGGTCATATTGGATGTCAGATTAGCACCATTTTCATTTAGGACCAACATCACATGAAGTCTTTATTAAAAATTCATGTCAATACAACTATCTCTTCAGGAAACAAAGTTAAAATATTTTTGTGATGGTGACTATGGTGGCCATATTGATTGTCAGAACAGCACTATTTTTATTCAGGACCCACTAGACCATGGGATGAAGGTTGTGTGTAAAGTTTCATAGCAATCCTCCAACAAACTAACAGATGGATAAATGGCAGACAACAGGCCATCCTATAGGCTCTTCTGGTATATGACCAGTAGAACTACAAATTGCTTTAGTGACATGAAAATCTCATCAGGTCATCTATCAATTGCACAATAAATTATATTTTTCTATGTCAATTGTTATTTAAGCCATGGTGCTAAAAAAAATGTTAACCAAACCAGTTCAAGTCCATAAGGTTCAAATTTTTTTTTTTTAAATATGGAAAAACTGCTTTAGTGGCCAGAAAACTGAACCAGGTCGTCTGTATATGCATACAAACATGCCTACCAAATTTCATTTGTCTAAACTGGGTGGTCTTTGTGCAATCTAGCTAAAAAGCTTCCCAGTACAAACAGATGTAGGGATATGATGAATTCCAAGATGCTCCTACTGCATGTAGTGGAGGCATATCAACTGTCTGTGTACCTTTATCAAGCCCATTTTGGAAATTTAGAGTGTCTCTCTTTGAGTCCCACTAGAAATAAAAAATGAATCTATATTTACCACATTGATTTTATAAAGCTGCCTTTTCCACTTCCAGTTTTATTTGTTGCCATTCACAAGAAAAGTTTAGCTTCAAAAAGTGCACAAAAATGATACAGTATGAAAACAATGGTAAAATGGCCTTGGGAACCAATCAATGATAATAAGTACTTCATATGTGTTATAACTCCAGGAGGATGATTCTGGAAATTTGGTATAGAAATGCTGGAAATTGGACCCACTTGGCTCTACGTGAAACAGTTTTTGTGCTAGCATGCTGAAAAAAGTTCAGGACCAAATTGGAAAACTGAAAATCTAAGTCACAAAGGGCCATAACTTTATTAACAAGAGGCCCAAGTGGGCCTGATATCACTCACCTGATTTGCATAACTGAACAGTTGACCATTTCACTAAGCAGACTTATGCAGTAGTGTAAGAACACATCCTAGGTAAACTATCTCCCAAACTTTATATTATGTTGATTTGACCTATTTAACTATATCCTGATAAAATTTCTTACTAAAGATGAAGGTGTAATTACTATTTACTGTCTCTTGCTCATAATCAAAGTCATCCAAGATCTTGATGATAATAAACCCAACAGATCAAAAATATGGCCTCAAGAGTAGTAACAAATCCAGTCAATCTGACGCAAGAACACCTCATTAATATGCATCGATCTTGCTTATTACTGAAACAGTCCAAGATCCTGTTGATAGAAGAATATATTCCAAGCTTGTTCAAAATCAGATCACAAATATGGCTTCCAGATTGGTAACAAGCTTAGCCAATCAGATGCAAAATTACATCATTAATATGCATCGATCTAGCACATTATCAAACCCATCAAAAATCTTGATGATATAAGCCACTATTTCAAGTTTGATCAGAATCGGATCAGAAATATGACTTCCAGAGTGGTAACAAGTTCAGCCAATCAGGTACAAGATCAACTCATTAATATGCATGCATCCCACTCATTTTCATTCTTGTACAAGACTTTGATGATATAAGAAAATATTCCAGGTGTGATAAAAACTGGACTAGACCAGCACGGGTCAGCTGCCTCGGTGTGTACTTGGGAAAGGCTGCTTCAGTATGTCCTTGGGAAAAGCATTTAGTTCCCATTTCCTCAGCTTGATTTAGCCAATAATGTGTTAAAAGTGCTGTTGAAACCAACAAAAACAAAACACAAAACAGATTATATATATGGCCTACAAAGGGGGTAACAAGCTCAATCAGATGCAAGATCACCTCATTAATACGCGTAGATCTCACTCATTACTGAACCCTTCAAAGATCTTGACAATATAAGTATATATTCCAAGTCTGATCAAAACTGGATTAGAAATCTGGCCTTCCGAGTGGTAACAAGGCCATCCAATCAGATGCAACAGTGAGCTAAAAATGGCACTATATATGTGAAAATCAAATCAGGTCATCAACACATACCCTATGTAAAGAGTGTAAAATTGAATGGCTCTACACTGAATAGTTGTGTGCAATTGCAATTCGGATGAAAATTTGGCATAGAAATGGTGGAGATTAGACCCACTTTTATAATACTCCGTCACAAAGGGCCACAGCTTCATTAAAAAATAGCATATGTGAAAATGTAATCAGGTCACTAACATATGACCATCATATACAGCATGTACAATTTCACTGATGAAATAGTTTTTGTGCAATCATGCTGAAACAGATTCAAGACTAACTTCTAAGATAAAATGGGCCATAACTTTGGTAAAACAAGTGGCCCAAAGTGGGCTGTTATCACTCTGCTGTATACATTGGTTTAAAAGGCAAATGTTATTGTTGGGAGAAGTGACCTTTCTCTCCCTCCAGAATAGGATGAGGTGGTGGGAAAATGGAGAGAAGTGAGAGTAGAGTGGTCAGAATTTTAAATGTTTACAACAATTGCTTAAAAAAGTCATTTTACCAAAAGATTTAGTCAAATCATATAAGACCAAATACTCAAAAAGTTAATGAAAATATTAACATTTTTCTTATTCTGATTCAGCAAAATTGTTTTATTACTTTGTTATGGCAAAAGACTGTAACACTAAAAATTGGTGACTATCGAAAACAGATGACAAATATCATAGTAAAAGTCCTTTCACCCTACTTTTACAGGATGAAATATGAAATAAACTTGTTTACTTTTACTAACCATTGGCCTATAAACCTGCTCAGAGCAATAATTTGCTCGAGACTGAGATAGAAATGCATAAACATTTTACTCACTTTTTCAAGTTTAATGTGTAAATTATTGGTGGGAATCAAGCAGTTTGAAACATAATTGCTAACATAAATAAACTGACACAAACATTATCAAAATGCATGAAATACTATAGTTTAAACTGTTTTATATTGCTCAATGAAAAATAGTAAAAAGATACACAAGTTGCTACTGTACTCTGAATACAAAAGCACCCAATGGTCTGAATAAAAGACAGTAGTGAAAATGTCAACTCAAGAAAAGGCGAAGACAACTTTGCTTTTTCTGCATGTTTGGGCAAAAGGACAGACACCGGGTGACTATTTTACCTGAATTGCCCCAACCCCACCCTCATCCCCAGTGTGGCCACATTTTTGTTTAATTTGGAGTACTTGACTTGCTTCACATATTGTGCAAAAATGGAAGCAGACAACAAAACTCACTGACTCACCCACTGGTTCATTATCAGGCACATAAACATTAACATTTCTTTCCCGGTATTCCACTTTAAAGTGAAGCATCCGTGGTGTGTTGCCACTGGTTGAGGGTCCAGGCCCTGAGGCGGAGCCAGGGTCAAAGTGTGCCATGGTGTCAGCGACGTTATTCTCCCGCAGAGGAACAGGATCACTGAATATTCCAGTTGTAACGAAGCTTTGTTCTCCAGGTGGACGCAGAAGTGATGAAAACTGTATGTGGTCTCCTTCCGTGGGAGAATCAACCTGGTTGTCATGCATAACACTATTTATAGCTTTCTGTAAATAATAATAATAGAACAAATTTTTAAAAAAATGATTTTTGGGGAGGGGGGAGAGGTAGTATTTCAAAACCTGTATATCTTGTGTCTCTCTCCATTATGCTTGAATGTAAAAAAAACTGTCCCATATTTATTCATTTTTATAATAACATTGACCTTTTCATCCCTCCCTGGGAACCATATGGGCAAAGCCAAGAATAATATACTGTACTTATCTTGTAACTGCAAAAGAAATAATGTGTATTATTATAAAGATCTGGGTAATTCCACCCAACAGTGTAGGAGATTGCTGCCAACATCATGAGTAGATACAGGGACATATTGGTATTCCATAGTACTTTATGCAGCATATTGTGTTCATTTGTATCTTAGACAATGTGATTGAATCACTGAATTACTGACAATGATCCAAGGCATAACATATCATATTTGATGTAACACACACACACATGCTGTAATAAGTGTACACCCCTATTTTTTGGTCACAATCTGGATGAAACAGACACTTCTATGAGTGTGTCTCAGTCCTAGCATATCTCATGGGAGGGAGGTGGCTGCTAAAACGCACCTAGAACATCATGATTTTCTCTGAACCACTATGCATGCCTGGTGTATCATAATGATTACCACTTAATTTTGTGGCTTAAAACTGTGTTAAAACAGATCTTACATGTGGTTCATCAGGTACAACCATAGTGAGAGAATCAACCAACAAAGTGGCAAGTGCCTAACACAGATAAGGGGAACTAACTCTTCCAGTATCAGGGGTCAAGCTAGACTTGAATTTTAGGGAAAAGTGACTTCTCCGTTTGGACAGAATAGGGAGAAGTCAGAGCAGAACAGGGAGAAGTGGCAGCAATGCAAGAAATGCAATATATATATATATATATATATATATATATATATATATATATATATATATATATATATATATATATATATATATGTGTGTGTGTTTGTGTGTGCTGTGGTTCTCTTATTTGAACTGTGTCCTGTATTTTTCATTATGCATATTTGTATTTAACATTAGTTTTAAGCAATATTTTATCTTTAAGCAGAAAATTCGCTATGTTGTATGTATATTATAAACACATTTTGTAAGTGTATGAATGTATTATACTCATATATAGTGTATTCATACTTAAAAGTGCATATGTTTAGATGGAGATAAATATGCAATGTATTTTGGCCATATGACTTCAAAAAAGCATAGCAGAAACACATTGTAATTAATTTTAACTGACAGAAGTACCTAGATGACAGTATTGTAATTACAAATAGGCAAAAATACTTAAGCAACTGCCACTTAAAGAACAAATTTAATTTTTTGTTAGTTATTTCACTAGAAAATGGCAGTCGAAAACATTACGAAATGTGTTTGAAACAACCCCTATATTAAGCTATAACATGCACATGAGAGCACATGTACATGTGTCTTCAACATCATAGTGTTCATTCATTCAAACTACCGTGGTCACTGATGAGTAATCTCATCTTTACAACTGCATTTTGAGGGAGTTGATTCTTAATTAAATGTGAATCTTTTGACTGTCATTTTTGTTATTGTTTTTAAAAGTAGATGCATCTATTTTTAGAAACAGAGATTTTCTTAATTTGACCACTCACTTTCTAGCTTCGTTGCAACAATCCCTAGATAGGATTGAAAATGTATGCTTTTAATTTTTGTCTACATACTCGTAATAACGTTGTGTACTGGTTGGATATTTTTTCTTTGCTCCTTTTTCTCGTATTTGCATAAAAATGTGTGATGTAAGCTAACAACCTTGACCTTAAGTTACAGTGCTTATCAATTCGATAACACAGAATTGTCCAATACGTGTCTGACCAACAAATTTTTATTTCTAGGCTAAATCTTTTATCACATAATAGTTACACTTTGCTTTCTACGAATTGTATAATTTCCTTAATGTTTGTGCCCTATGAATTACGAAAACAGACACGTCTAATGAAGATGTACTTCCAAGACACAGCGATGTCCGCCATTATTACCCCTTAGCAGGTTCACTTACAGTTTCAAACTGATTTTATCAAGAAAATATTGGAAGCATGTCAGTTAAAACCTTCAAACAATATATTTAGAAAGTGCTTTCACCGATTCTATTCTTAAAACACAAATTGTTATTTACATATAGATGATTTAGTTTCGAAACACAAGTTATTAAGGTTTAAGCATCAAATGATAACTTGCAGAAATCGGGCAGCAATGTCTTGCGGGGCCAAAGAGTTAATTGGTCAGTCAGCTATTAAAACATATGCCTGTGAATGTGCAAGAGTATGTTTTGTTGACGTAATTGATATGAACACATGCTAAGGCAATGCGCAATCCATTTCGCCTGGGGCTTAACACTACTACGATGGGTTGAGGGAGCATCTCAAAACCCATAAACTACAGGCACTCGGTGTAGCTAAAAAAAAAATGACAGGGCGAAGTCATTTTCGCTTTTCTAATACAAGAAGGCGAAGTTTACATTTTTTCGGCGACTTAGTCGCCCACTTCGCCTGGTAGCTTGACCCCTGCAGTATATACATACATGTGATGAAGACATTGTTTATGACATCATTGGTGTGTGCTTATAATGATGAGCTTGAGCCGCATGAAATATACTCTAATCATAATTTATTTAGTACATAGTGCAGGTTTTAGGGTATTTGGATAGTCAGATTTACTCTAATCATAAATTATTTAGTACATTGTGCAGGTTTGAGGGTATTTGGATAGTCAGATTTACATGTAAGAGCGTGTGGCTTTCAGTGCCCATTCAGAAATTTCTTATTTGAGAGTGGGAAGAGGTTACTATTTGTAAAAGTGGGGCAATTTTGACAATAAGATGTTTTGAGGTCCCAAGAAGGGGTCAGTGCGTGTGACTAATAAAATGTGACATCATCTAATTGCGAATTAACTATCTTTTGATATAAGCCTATAGAAATGACTGGAAAAGGTAGACTTAGCATTGTCAAATATCATCACCACACACATACACATATGTACAAATACTCACATAATCACAACCACACTGACATTAAATAAAAAAATACACCAAGTTTCTGTCTTTAAAATCCAGCTGATGGCAGAATATAGTCTTAATTAGATGCAGTCTTTGCTGCTGCCGTGAGTTCAGTATGGGGGGGGGGGGGGGGTTGAAGCTAATGCAAGTGTCATTAGAGTTCATCTTTGTACTTATCAGAGACTGGTTGGTACTATTGTTCAAACTTCCCTGCTGGATTCTCATATTCTTAAGTGATAAGATTTTCAAATTAGCCACTGTGTCAGCCATATTGGATATAAAATCAGCTGCATTTTCATTTAGGACAAACTATACACCATTAGAACACTTTTGGCGAAAACCCCATGTTGACATGAAGATTTTCAGAATGTTCATTGTGGCAACCATATTTGAGGTCAGATTGGCACCATTTTCATTTAGGACCAAGTACTGTACTTACCGGTAATACTGTGATTTTGATTTTGAGATGTAATTTGCAAAGTCGAAACAGGTCACATAGCTGTACCAATTCTTGTTGGATTACCATGTCAATAAATTGTTATAAACCAATATGACTGCTTTAATATTATAATTGTTATCATTATTTTGCATGCATTTGTATGTGCTCATATTTTGTGATTTCTCTAACATGAAATAAAAGAATATAATTTAAGAATTCTCAATTCATTGGCAGCATAGTATTTACAGTCTATACTCTATAGTGTACTGTAGGGGTGATACGATGCACGATACACAGCATATGATACGATAGATTATCGATTCTCAGTTTAAAGAATAAGAAGGCTAACGACTAATAATTATTCATGACTGGTGAAGATTAAAGTAACTTATATAGGGTAGATATCGTTTTGCATTGATTCTTCACCTCTTGTATTGATACCTGTATCGATACGGCAAAAGTATTTTGATGCATCGATATATCGATGAATCGTTTCACCCCTAGTGTACTGTATTTACGCCAAGCATATCGTTTGTTCCTAAAGCATTTTTGTATAAAAAAAATGAACGGATTTTGCTTTATTTATCTTTTTTTTTTTACCATGCCTTATTCTTCCTGATCACATTTTAGCCATAGGTCCATTGATATTTGATTTACCAATATTTTATTTGACGCACTTGAACGATTACCAGTACATCTTTTTTGATGATATAATTGATCCTACAGAGGGATGTAATCCATATTAATGACTCAAATGTTCAATGAATATTTATAAAATACCATAGATTAAGCACATAACTATCATATATTCACAATACCGTAATGCCCATAATATAAGTTAAAATTCAGAATAGAGATGGACTACTCGTAGATCATCAACAATCTGCTTTTAGTTTTGCATTTCAGCTTAAAGCAAAATATAATGTCAACACATTGCCCATAATCATTCTTAACAAGCTGTTGTTTCGGCATCTATCTTTGATTATAATTGATGGATTGGTCTTTAGTTTGCGACAACAATCCAAGCCACCCTGATATTGACTTTGGTTAATAGGCAATGCCAGTACCCCTTTGTTCTCTATCATTAGTCCACATCAATTACCAGTTTTACAATCTCAAGTGGATCGAGAACCTCTGCTTTACACGATCAACTACAATACTGGCAATTTATCTGGAGGTGTGTACTATTTTATCCAATCAGAGAATAACTTACCTCCTTGTTGAAGTAAATGTGAACCCCATATGTCCGTGAATTTGAAACCACACAAAACATTGACTAGAGATATAATAAATGAAAACGTGGATCGAATTTTGCATTTACGCATGCTGAAATATCTCAGCATCACTTAAAAATGTATACAACAGACATACTTGTGGAGTTTGGCTCTTTAATTCTAAGCGACAAAGTACAATGCAACGAAACTGGGGGAAAAGCACGCTAGAATCGGTGACTGCAGTTTCCCAATTAACTGGAATAACATACAGTGATACTATTAATATTCATGAAACTGGAAGTTACTCGCAAAAACAGATGAAGCCAAAGTGTTGATCTGGCTTCGTCTTATACTCCACATCGATTTATATATGGATGAAGGATGGAAAATTTACACAATTTTTGAATTCAACTTATACTCCACATCAACTTATAGGCCAAAAAATACAGTAGATATTATAATGAGTCTTCTGGTAAAAAACCTATGTCGATATTACTTTCCATTTCGAAGGAGTAGCAATAACAAGATTTTCAAGATAGCTGCCATGGTGACCACACTGGCTGCAAGATCTGCACTATTTTCATACAGTACCAACTATGGCATCATAAGAAGTCTTCTGGTGAAAACCCAATGCTGATATGACTTTCCAACTGGAAGAAGTAGCAATAAGATTTTCTGGATGACCACTGTGGTGGCCATATTGCATATCAGATAGGCACAATTTTTATTTAGCACCAACTAGACACCATAAAAGGTCTTTTAATGAAACCCCCATGTTGATATTACCATCCATTTAGCAGAAGTAGCACTAACAATATTTTCTATATGTATGTCAGAGTGAACAAATATTAATTTAGGCCCGACTAGTGATCATGAAAAGTCTTATGGTAAAAAACCCATGTCGATATGACTTTCCATTCAGAAAGAGAAGCCAATGCAGATTTTCAAGTTGCCTGCCATGATGGCCACATTTAACATCTGACTGGCACCATTTTCATTTAGGACCAACCAGACATCATAAGAAGTCTTTTAGTGAAACCCCATGTTGATATGACCATCTATTCAGGAGTAGAGATAACAATTTTAACATGGTCACTTTGGTACCACAAATGTTCATTTAGGACCAACTAGACATCATAAGAAGTCTCCTACTGAAAACCCCATGTCAATACGACTTTCTGTTCAGGAGGAGTCGTGATAAGAATTTCAAGATGGCTGCCATATTGGATGTCATATCGGCACCATTTTCATTTAGGACCAACCAAACATCATAAGAAGTCTTTTTGTGCAAACCCCATGTTGATATGACCATCCATTAGGATACAGCGACAAGATTTTCAAGATGACCGCTGTGGTGGCCATACTGGATGTCTGAGCAGCACTATTTTCATTTAGGACCAACTAGACCTTGGGATAAATATGTGTGTAAAGTTTCATGGCAATCCTCCAAGTAGTCTAGGAGGAGTAGCAACAACAAACTTGTGTAATGAAAGGACAGACATCGAAAGATGGACAACAGGCCATCTCTTAAGTTTGTCTGGACTATAACCAGTAGAGCTAACAAAATCAAACTCATTACATTTTGAAAGTGACCACAATATGTTAAGAAGTATGTGCAAGACCATGCCATAATTGGGTTATTTACAACATTATTTAAATAATATGTTAGGCAACAGCAATGAAGGTGGAGATGTTCATATGTAATGGGAGTACAAGTCACTACTAACAAGGAAGTTTAACTTTTCATCCAATTTATCAGATAATTGTGAAATTAATTTATTGTTGACCCTTCCCTTATTTCCTTTGGAATGTTGTTCCAAATGAGTGAACCCGAGTGGTGAAAAGTTTTTAAATAGCTCTGTTTGGCTTTGGAATTTTCCAACTGATAGAACACACTAAAACTGGCATCAGTAAGCAGTTAAAACATAATTACAGTTTTATAGTGAGATCTATTTTAGTGATTTGCATGTAATGTTAAGAGGTGGACTTCCGAGGCAAAAGGAAAGTGGCTGGGAGATGAAAGGGGTAGATCAAAAAGGGTGCCTCTATTTCTAACTATCTGGATCACTGAAAAGGGACTTATTTTCTCATGACTGTTAATAATATATTATAAACTAACAGGTACAAGTATTTGTGCACAAATCTCAGGGATCTTGTTGTCCTTGAACTTACCACTAGGTTCCAGTCATGCTGGTCCAAGATGGCTATACATGTTTCTATGTCATCAAGTTGAGTGCAAGCCTGAAATAATATAAAAAGAACATCTTGCATATACATTATGAAAGCAGCCTTGTACATCTTGACCACTACATTTTAAATGAAAAAAAAAAAAAATGAGACGGATCAGTTCTAAACAAAATTTTGTATAAGGATTTGAAACGGTTGATTGCAATATCGAGTACTGTATATATACTTGTGTATAATTCTGATCCGACTGCAACAACACAAACTCTGGTCTGTCATTGCATAATGTGCTGGCAGATCAAGGTCTATGTTGTTTGTTCTACTGATCAGTCTTAACAAACTGCATAGACCCAGATCTACTGGCACATTATGCAATGGCAGACTTGAGTCTATGTTGTTTACAGTTGGACCTCACTTATAAGCAAGTATATAAATAAAGTGTCCACTGTACCTGTGATACAGATCTGAAGGTTCATATTATATGATCCTACCTTCAAACACAGAAAAATAACATGCAAGTTCATAATAACATCACAGAATTGTCAGTTTTTACAGGTAAAGACACACTTAAATCTTTTGCGATGGCAAAAAAATCTGCTTTGTTCCTTAAAAGAACAATGAACACTATCATAAGCAATTTTTACCCAGAAATGGCTTGAACAGTCACTACTATTACTATTGCTGAGACAAGGAAGTAATTGAAGAGTCATGTTCAGGAATTTCCCACGTAAATTTACTAGGTCAAGGAGTCCATAAAGCTTAACTCAACTTATTACTGAAGTCAATGTATATCATCTGCTAGCCATAAGTATGTTCCCAATTTAAACAAAAATCCCATGGATTTCCATAGTAAATGACCATTGCTGAAATACTTATCACTGGACATATCTGACCAAATTTTCAATGCTCTGAATTACAATATTGTTGAAAATTGTCAGGATTTAGAAATGTGATGTTTTGCTTGTTACTTAATCAGTTAACTTTGGTAAAGTGTTTTTCTTTCTGTTTTCAAAGGAATCAATAACAGACTTTGTCTTTTTTATTAGTAATGGCAGCACTATTTGATGAGAAACTGACATTTTTATTAACTTCAAGCTCTTCATGCCTCAAGTTCTTAGCTAAATCTGGTCTACACTGGTCAATGTTATTCTGTTTTTTTTTTTAAAGAATTGATTAGTCTTTTTAGTAATAGCAGCTATATTGACGGTGTATTGGCAAATATCATAAAGAAATTAAAAGTCTTTAATATAAAAAAGCTCAAGTGCTTCAAAACAAGGATAGTTCTATATCTGGAACCTGTCTAAATCTTACATGGACCTCATCTTCGGGAAATTTACATGGAACAAGTGATCTTTCAAAACCCACTTGCCTTTGGCCTGTGTGTGAAGGAAAAAAAACTGTGGAGCACTGCTCTAGGTTCAATTGCTACAAATTACAATAAAAACCTTCTTTTTTTTAAAATTAGATATAAATTAAAGGTTTTTCTATTTTTAGTAACAATGGTCATATTTGATGGACGATCAAGGAAGGTAGAAACTTTAAAGGACTTGATACCAAGATACTCACTTTCAAATTTGGTTCAAGTGAAAGTGTTGGATTATATAGCATTGAAAGTTTGTTTGTTTTTTAAATTTACATTGGTGGTCATTCTTTATGGAGGATCAGTATAATCTAACCAAACTTAAAAGAAAATTATGAGTGATGAGGGATAGGAGGTTAGGAACCAAAAGCCTAAGTATTAAAAATCCCCCCAAATACTTGTTTCACAATGGAGATTCCAAATTCTAGGGATGGGGGACCCCACATTTTGTTTTGGTGGAATCATCCCTGCACACTTCAGATGCTAATGAACATAAATGCTGCTGATCCAAGGAATAAGGAGGGCATTTATAGTGCAATTGAACAATGGTTGACATCAGGACCTGGAGGAAAACATCGCTTCATGTGAAATATTTTGAGACGCAAATAAACACAGAAGTCAATAAGATTTGGAAAAGTGACTTATCCTGATCAATTTTTTACTTGGCCCATTTATCTAGTTTATATTTCTTTTTCATTTTCCAGTGTCTAATGTCTATGCTAAGGACAGCATATGCAATTATGTGGGTGTGAATGTACTACTCTTCATTAATACCGTATATACTCATGTATAAGCCGATACCAACTGCAAACTGCATAGACCCAGATCTGTCGGCACATAATGTGCCGGCAGATCAGGGCCCATGTTGTTTGCATTTGGATCCGGCTTATACGCGAGTATATACCGTATATACTCGCTTATAAGGCGACGTTTTTTACTTAGAATTCGACTCATGCAGAGTAGGGGTCGTCTTATAAGCGCGACATTAAAAAAATTTAAAAAATTTGGGGTAATGTTGGAAACTCTAGATGTTTGCAGTACATAAAAATACTGTCAATTCATATATTTTTACGTTTTCATGCCACTATTCCTATGCAGTAATGCATATATGGTATGCACTGTGTTTATCCGTTTCATGACGGTATTCATTACACAATACATGTATCTACAGTTATTTGGATTTTATTATTTTCCAAATATAACCGGTAAATTAAATAATACCTACCGCAAAATGAAGTGTCCGTCAATGTTTACCATGGGTGTTTACTAGTAAGTATATTGCCTCCATTTTCGTGTAAGTCCGAACAACCTATATTTGTATTAATATTTGTGTTTTGCTGTATAAAGACTGTGCTTGATGCAATAAAAGTTTTGATTTAATTTGTATTTTCCTTTTCCACAAGTCAGATTTAATTCCCAAGTGATATTTCCCAAGTTATCTGCCAGTGCACGTGGGCCAATAAGCCTTTGGCTTGTAAAGGGACTCAATTTGTTTTCAAGTTGACAATCCTTTTGATCAAGTCGCCAATCTATACTTGTTCAGTGCCAAGTAGAGTTCTACAACTTCCTGTGCATATACTTTGACCTTAATCCCTTTGCTTGTAAAGGCACCACACTCTTTATTTTCCCACGTGACAACCCTCTGATCAAGCCGCGACTTTGATACATGTTCAGTGCCAAGTAACAGAGGATGGCTATTTGAACTCCCTGTGATCTTGCCGCACAATTGACATGTGTTCAGTTGCAGCCTTTAATAGATTTCTGACTTTATGATCAAAGTGTTACTCACAGAACCCAAGCTCAGTCTTTGCATAAGCACCCGCATATGACAGTAAAGCCGAGAATCGGAGTCGGACGAGATTTACGATGACTAGACGACGACGATTTACAATGACTAGACAACGATGTAGGATTTCAAAACTTTATCAGACAATGAGGATTAATTCTTGGACTTTGTACCAGATGACATTAGATAGTGACACTTATAGAATACCGTGAATCACAAAAAAGTGGACTTAACTTTCATTGTTTATTTGTACGACGTGTGGAATTAACATATTACGGGATATTGTGAATCGGATCATTCTGAACTTCTATTTTTATACCGGTATGTGACCTATAATTGAATTCGTGGATTTATCATATAAATGGATTTAAAATGTCAAGCATTATGGATTTCAATGGACTTTATTACACAAAGATGGACAAATTGTAAGTTGTCAATTTATTTATGACATATTTCACTCAATAATATAATTGTATTTTACACTGGTTTTGTCTTTATTTTTATTATCTATCCAGTTTGGCTTGTTTATATTTCCAAAGTGCATTTCTGACTCACTAAGAAGTCACCTCTTCAGACGGATCTGACTTCCAAAATACACCTTGACTTATAGGAGGGTCAAAGAGAAAATCACTTTTTTCAAACCTAAAGGGGGGGGGGGGCCCGACTTATAGTCGAGTCGACTTATAATCGAGTATATACGGTACATGCTATTTTCTGATTTTTAGAATGACTAACTTGTTCACTATACTGTTTTAGTTAACTGTTTCTCAAAATAATGGCTAATTTCGATTGTTCAAATGTATAATAAAGTTTCTTGACTTTAGTGCCAGCCCGCCCTCCCCAACAACAAAAGGCAGTGAGCACCTACACTTCAGGTATTCCTAGTCACAGATAGGAATCTTTGGGGAGAATAGTGTACGTTTGACAGGATCTAATCTACCAGAATATATTTTTAAAAACTTCAGATCCGATACTCGAAAATGTACTAGACAAAATATCTTCTATTAGTATGCCGATGTCAGCCACCAATATAACACCGACACTGACACAGAAATGATTTTTCCTGTCAGAATTCAGATTTAACATTTTTTGTCTAGTAAATTCTCAGATTGTATCTGATTTAAAGAAGTAAAAGAAATATGATATATTGTAGTAGATTAGACCCGGCTGAATCTAAATTTCTTCCTGTTTACCTCTTTTTGCAATATTTATTTCCCTTCGGTGACTAGGAATACAAGGATACTCAATATACAAGAGAAAATACACATCTAGCTGTAAATAATTATAAATTTTATTAAATAAAATCAAGCTTATTTTAATTTTCTTCTCAAAATCTGTCTGATTTAATGTTGATGGCCTAAGGCCTCTACAACCAGCACACAAGGGCTCATATCATTGCTTACAATTTACCTGTAATACATGTACTATTTATTTATACTGTTACATGCATATTTATAGGTAAATAAACAATGATGCAAGCCCTGTGATCAGCCAATGTACATACAATATCATGATTAAGCAACAGTTCACATCCTCTCCAGGCTTTTAACTCTTTAGAAAACACCAAAATTGCTCAGATGCAAGAATACTCCTATATATGTTGCAAAACTGGAAAACATTTTCAAACTAGAGGAGACAATACACAGAGATATTTGTTGTATCAAGTTTCCTGCTAAACAAATCAACTGATTACCAATTTGGTGTAGTATTGTACCTGCAGTTCAGAAGAAATTGGACCCATACACATGTTACAAGAGTTAAACCCTGCTATTACATGCTTCATTATAACACGAATTCAGATATAACAGTCGTTGCATGACTCCCAAATTTTTACAACCTTTTTACTAATTTCTATTGTCTGATTTTTTTAATTACTACAAAGTTTTCTTGCCAAAGTATTTGAGTCTATGATTTGTTATCATGGTGAGTTGTGTTGCATTTTTTAAGAAAAGTGCCTTTGTTTAAATGAATGAAAATATGAACAGTTTCTATTTGTGAATGTTCATTGCAAATGCGTTAATAGTCTGTCACTACACTTTGTTGATAGCTTATTTTCTGAAAGATGTCAGCTTAACCTAGTTTGTATTGAACTATCAACTGAACAATAACGATAATAATTCTTCTTTATTTTTGTCTTCAATGCACTGTGTAAATTGTTGTAAAATACAGGACACACAATAGACCACCAGTGCCGAGTTAATCAACCAGCATAAACACCTGTGCACTAAACAATGTCTTTGTTGAAACAAGTTCATCAATCAAATTAATAAATTCAATTTCCTACCAAATACTGTAGTTGCAAATCATCAACATTAATCCCACTGCAAACAGTTGTTGCAACTATCTGCTACTGCTTTATTAACAATCAAATGACAGCCACTTTCATGCACATGTGGCCTTGCTGTGTGGTCAGCCAATCGTCATGTGATCAACTGACCAGCAGCTGATCAATCGGTCGGTTGATAAACAAAATAAACCATGTCCCCAATGTATATCCCTCAATAAGTGGAACACGATATTTTGCATATAAAAGATTCTGCAGAGATCTGGAAAATTTGTTGACTGTTGTTGGAGATTTTGTTTTTTTCATTGCCACATGCATGTATCCTCACACCACACCCTGGTTATCTCACCTAAGTTAACTCCATACATATAAATATATCCTGACATTATGTCTTTTATTTAAGTTCTGAAGTGATCATATGACTATACCCACATGCTTAAATCTGACTCAATCCTTATAATTCAATAATTCATGAATATGTAATCAGAATGCAGACATCAGCTTCAAATCAATGATACACGCAGACCACTTGCCACTGTAATGCTAAGGCTACCATTATACATATACTGTCAATGGACGCTAACTGGAATAGGACCATTTAAGTTGTATGGATGGGGTGATTTACTGTTATAATCAAACATGCTACTCCCCGTTTTACTGTGCTGTAGTGCAAAGTCATACATTTAGTATTAGTTATCAAAATATATGAGACAATACTGGGCCTTTTTAATTTATTCTTCTCCGTCTTTCAGAGAAATGATTAATTTCTTAGGAGATCATTTATTACCACTAATTTTTTTAAAAAAATGGTTACTCCCAAACTTGGTTGAGACAAGGGTAAAGTCATACAGTGCTATTTACAGAGAATCCCCGAGGCAGTTTCAAACTGTTGCATTGTTCATCTCAAGTACACTGAGGTCAATACCCATATACAATTTTCAATAAAAGTATTTTTCAAGCCTAAATACAAATTTCTCATTAGAAATGCTCAATGACCAATTAAGTATTCAGATTTGAATGGAATTTATGCTTTTTTGTGCACATTTTCAATGAAATTACTTTATGGATTCAATGAGATCAGTTGGAGAGTACACATGTACTTTATTTACTATTCAGATACTAATTGTTTATATATATATATATATATATATATATATATATATATATATATATATATATATATATATATGTGTGTGTGTGTGTGTGTGTGTGTGTGTGTGTGTGTGTGTGTGTGTACAGTGTACCAATGCATGTTTATCAGCAAAAAATTAAATACCAAATAAGTAATCACTGTTTTGAGTATTTCTCATTTAATATGTATCAGTTTAGGCTGGTGACTACATCAATGAAACCCATAGTTTTGCACCCCCATCCCTGTTCTTGAATAGTGACAAGGATAGGCATGAAATATATGTAGGTTTCTTTAGTGATCTGATTTGTCTCGATATTGGACTATCAGGGGTCACGCTACAAGGCGAAGTAGGTGACCAAGTCGCCCAAAAAAATGAAAACTTCGACTTCTTCTTTTAGGAAAGCAAAAACAACTTTGCCCTGCCATTTTTGGGGGGATCTACACCATGTAGTTTATGGCTTTTGAGATGCTCCCTAAACACAGCCAAATAGTTTTAAGCCCCAGGCGAAATGGGTTGCATGTTGCCTTGGCAGGTGTTCATATCATTTGCGTCAACAAAACAAACTCTTGCACATTCACAGGCATGTGTTTTAAAAGCTGATTGAACAATTAACTCGTTCGTCCTGCAAGATATCGCAACCCAATTTCCGCAAGTTATCATATAATGACGAAAACTTGTTTTTTTAAACTAATGATCTACCGTATATACTCGATTATAAGTCAACTCGACTATAAGTCAACACCCTCTTTTTAGGGCTGGAAAAAGTCAATTTCTCTTTGACCCTCCTATAAGTCGGGGTGTATTTTGCAAGTCAGATCCGTCTGAGGGGGTGACTTTTTAGTGAGTCAGAAATGCACTTTGGAAATATAAACAAGAGTCAAACTGGATAGATAGATAAGAAAAGTAAAGACAAAACCAGTGTAAAATACAATTATATTATTGAGTGAAATATGTCATAAATAAATTGACAACTTACAATTTGTCCATCTTTGTATAATAAAGTCCATTGAAATCCATAATGCTTGACATTTTAAATCCATTTATATAATCCACGAATTCAATTATAGGTCACATACCGGTATAAAAATAGTAGTTCAGAATGATCCGATTCACAATATCCCACACGTCGTACAAATAAACAATGAAAGTTAAGTCCACTTTTTTGTGATTCACGGTATCCTATAAATGTCACTATCAAATGTCATCTGGTACAAAGTCCAAGAATTATCCCTCATTGTCTGATAAAGTTCTGAAATCCTACATCGCCGTCTAGTCAATGTAAATCGTCGTCGTAGTCTAGTCATCGCAAATCTTGTCCGACTCTGAATCCTCTGCTTTACTGTCATATGTGAGTGCTTATGCAGAGACTTAGCTTGGGCTCTGTAAGTAACACTTTGATCATAAAGTCAGAAATCTATTAAAGGCTGCAACTGACCACATGTCAATAGTGCACCTACACTTCAGGTATTCCTAGTCACAGACAGGAATCTTTGGGGAGAATAGTGTACGTTTGACAGGATCTAATCTACCAGAATATATTTTTAAAAACTTCAGATCCGATACTCGAAAATGTACTAGACAAAATATCTTCTATTAGTATGCCAATGTCAGCCACCAATATAACACCGACACTGACACAGAAATGATTTTTCCTGTCAGAATTCAGATTTAACATTTTTTGTCTAGTAAATTCTCAGATTGTATCTGATTTAAAGAAGTAAAAGAAATATGATATATTGTAGTAGATTAGACCCGGCTGAATCTAAATTTCTTCCCTGTTGACCTCTTTTTGCAATATTTATTTCCCTTCGGTGACTAGGAATACAAGGATACTCAATATACAGGAGAAAATACACATCTAGCTGTAAATAATTATAAATTTTATTAAATAAAATCAAGCTTATTTTAATTTTCTTCTCAAAATCTGTCTGAATTAAATGTTGATCACCTAAGGCCTCTACAACCAGTACACAAGGGCTCATATCATTGCTTACAATTTACCTGTAATACATGTACTATTTATTTATACTGTTACATGTATATTTATAGGTAAATAAACAATGATGCAAGCCCTGTGATCAGCCTAAACTCTATGTACATATAATATCATGATTAAGCAACAGTTCACATCCTCTCCAGGCTTTTAACTTTTTAGAAAACACCAAAATTGCTCAGATGCAAGAATACTCTTATATATGTTGCAAAACTGGAAAACATTTTCAAACTAGAGGAGACAATACACAGAGATATTTTTTGTATCAAGTTTCCTGCTAAACAAACCAACTGATTACCAATTTGGTGTAGTATTGTACCAGCAGTTCAGAAGAAATTGGACCCATACACATGTTACAAGAGTTAAACCCTGCTATTACATGCTTCATTATAACATATGTCACATAATGTGCCAGCAGATCAGGGTCTATGTTGTTTGTTCTACTGATTAGTCTTTACAAACTGCATAGACCCAGATCTGCCGGCGCATTATCTGATGGCAGATCTGGGTCCATGCAGTTTGCAGTTGGTATTGGATTATACGCGAATATATATGGTACTTGCATGACTACCATGTACCTTATGTGGAAAGACTATTCATACGGTCAGTCTGAACATGGTCTGAAGTAGGCTATTTGCATGGCTGCAGTGTGCATATTTTATGTAAAGCTATTTGCATGGCTGTGTAGCAATTGTGTGAATAACTAACATAATTCACAAGCAGTCATGTACTTGGAATGATGGACGTAAAGCTGTCAGAAAATCATACATTTAGAAGTAAACTTATTTTGTTATCGATTACCTTTAATGCCATTTTTGCAAGTCATTCTAGGCAAAACTACTACAGTGTTATACTTTTACTAATTCACCCACTACATCAATACAAATTTAAGAAGAGCTAATACAGTGGTCCCCCTCTTATAAGGCCACCCCTTCTGCAGCAAGAAAGTGGCCTTATAAGACGGGTGGCCTTTCTAGAGGGGGATCACACAGTTGTGAGTAATAACTACATAAAGCATAAAAGATGTAACTAATTTTTATATATTTAATATTTGCATTTAAAAATCACAGGAATATTATCTGGTTAAGGACTAAATATGATAAAACTAGTATCAATGTTATTTTTAAAAAATATGAATTATCATGAATCGTGGTGCAAAACCACATTGTCGGTAAATTCGGGGCACAAATATTTGGTTGCAACTATACCTGTACGTCCGTTGATTCCGTCTTCCTACTCAAGTTGAATGTATATTGACGATGTTTATTTGAATCTTTCTGACAGAAAATTTCTCAGTAGTTATCAAAAGACTCTCACTGTTTTCGTTTAATTTAATTGCTTTCATTTTTGTTCTAAACTGAGAATGTCTGACGATATTTTGCGACAACTTATTCCTTCGCGGGCAATCACGCATGAGGCAGTGTTTACAACGGAAGTGAGTCTGTCACGTGATCGACTTTTTTTTCTTCTTCTCCAGTCTGGTACCCGGTTATGTACATTTCGTAATCTATTAGAGTGAAGCCAGAAAGGCTAACATACCATTTTACTATCTGGCGACCGGATGTCACGCTGACTTGAGCTGAACAATGCTGTGCTTCTCAGCGGTTAGCTTTTGTCATCTTGATAATTATCGGTGGTAATAATAGCCAGTAATTATCAAAGTGACAAAAGCTAACATCTAAGGAACACATGGCAGTAAGGATAATCGGATTACTTACCTCTTTGTAAGGATTAAAGTTACTTTATTGGCATATTGGAACAAAATGTCAATATGTTGAATTGAGAAATTAAAAAATATTATCGAGATTCTACTCTGTAAACGATCATTATGTGGCCGCTTGCGAGGGGTAAATTTGACCGTTTTTGCACTAGAATGCTGGCCGCTGGTCGCGTTAGAGGGGTGGCCATCCTTGAGGGGTACTTTTGAACACAAACTCATCGGTGCAAAGGGATTGTGGCCGTATAAAGCGGGTGGCCGCTGGTCAGGGGGGCCATTCAAGAGGGGGACCACTGTACCAGTTATATCCATAAATACCTTGCAGAAAATTACCCACAATGACATGCAAAAAATGGCTGCTATGTACACGAATTTCTACCAAGCTGTTTTGACCACAGGGTTATCTAAACCTCAGTATATCATCCTTGCACATTACTACACAAATATATTGACTGGATCCTATCTTCTATCCATTATCACAGATTGAAATCTAATATAAAATGAGGTACATATACAAACAATCAGACTATGTAAGGCGGTTCAGATGTGCTCATTGTGATGTTATCAGTATATTGTGTTGTCTGCCGCGTGCTACCTTGTAACATCATCAGTCCAGTCCTCCATCTCTGCAAGTAATGAATTCATGACATTTACCTCCTACATATTAGGTAAAATCTTCAAATTCTGCACTAAAGCCATTGTGGAGAAAACACGGCAGAAAATGCAATATGAATGTAGTGCGATGCAGTAATCAAACATATGGTTTTACCCCAGTGGTATTTTATCACAAAATTTACATATCTGTGGCATTGGCATTATCCTTCCAAGGGAGGTAACCCACTGTGAGTGTGGAATTTCTATGTTTACTGTTGTCTGCTATAGATTATACATACTACTAACTGAACCAATTACCATACGATTGTTACTCAATAAAATATTCCTTATCTTTACTATGAATGTTTTACTGTGCTCGTTAAAAAAGTGTTGCAATATGGCGACAAAATTTATGTAATTATCAAACTTATCTCCTTTTTCTAAGTTTGGCCTAACAAATGGTGTGCAATCCGATTTGACGTGAGCTCATTTGGAATATTCTGGACTCATTGCTCATGCATTAACCAGTGACAGTGCAGAGCTAAAAAGATCAAATCAGCTGACGTCCAGAGCCCCTCTACATTTAGATCAGGCCCATCCCATATTCCAAGAAAGCTGATTGCTGGGCCTGTCCAAACAAATTGTTATCTAATTTGACTGGGGGCCCCGGGTGGCTAAGTGGTCTAAGGCATTCGCCTTTACAGATCAGTGACATCTCACCTCTGTCCACATGGGTTCAAATCTCAGCTCAGCTAACATTGGTATGTGAGAAAGCTTGCCAGTGGTTCTTCTCAGTGTTTCCCAAATCCTTCCTCTATCAAATATACTGGCCGCCATGTATAGCCTATCCTGTGCTGAAAAATCATGTTAAACCAACAAAATCACAGAAATATAACTTGCCTGAAAGAAACCTTGAGCCTGCTGATGAAATGCAGCATTGCATTTTGGAGTTCTTGAAAGACACTAGTAAATTATTAATACTAAGTCCCCTGCTGGGACTCCATTTGTAAGTCTCCACCTATGAATATTGCCTGCTTAATTGTTTTGAAAGCTATAACTTTCTGCACAAAGTGAAGCACTTGACATATGAATGGGGTTCACTATATTTCTGTTCTCCGTACTTCATTGATTACCACTAATTAGTGCTCGCTTGCATTGCATGAATAACAATAAGCTGTCCCTTACTCACACTGACTTGGTAATGCATCACTGGTTAAATATTGAGCAGTACCTATGCGACTGTTTGACACTTAAGCTAAGCTATAGGTTTAGCAACTTATAAAAGCCTCCAATACAATGTTTTCACCCTAAAGGACTTGAGATCATTATATTATATTTTAATCCATCAACTTCAAAGAGGTGGTAGCTGCTGATTCTTTTGATATGGAGTGATTGTTTTCTGTAATTGTGACACACCCACAGTACTATCACACGGACTAATTATGCAACTTGAAGCTACTGTTTTTACTGATTGATATAAAATAAAACCAATGAGTCTCCAACATCATTTCTTTCTTCAACTTTGATAGAGAAACATGGAGATACTTTGCAACATTCAGAAAACGAAACTACTCCAAGGTCCCTGAATACTCCCTACATAAAGATTGTGATGAAATACAGACTATACATCAACCTGAAGTAAAAGCTGAAGGCATACAGTCAGAGGTCCCAAGAGCAGAGGTGTATACCAGAATTATTAAGAATTCCACATTTGAGCGTGCTGAAATTGTTGGAATTCCTGTTACTTGTCAGCCCATCTACAGCAGAATGTGAATGAGGGTTCAGTCTCATCAACAACATCACATGTATAAGGAACTGACCATTTAATTTTTGTGGAGGTATCAAAATAATAGTTAAAAAAATATGTCCGTGTTGGGCTAGTGGATTTTAAGCCAGGGCTTGCAATTGTTTTAAAGTCACTTGCCCTGGGCCTGTGCCTGGAATTTTTTTTATTTGAGCACTGCGTTGCTACAGTGAGTACACATCCACTTTATGAATAGACACTTCCTTGTGTGAAACTTGACTAATATAGTTTACATGAAGTTAATTTCATATTGATAATCTTTTTGAATTCATATAAACAACAGTGTTCATGTTTCTTCTCTGGAAATAAATTTATTCACCTTTATTTACTAAAACAGTTTCACTGGAAGATTATACCTATATGAATTTAGTCCTCTACTGAAAACAGTGTATACATGTCAGAGAATTACCAAAATGGTAATGTTCGTTTGTTTCACATATTTCATATTTCTAATTCTTCTTGGCCAGAAGCCTTTTTTACATGTGTAAATGTCAACAAACATAAACCCAAACTATCAATGAAATAATGTTAATGAAGGCTCAAAATTTGAGCTATATGTCACAAAAGTGAATATGGGGTAGGGCAAAGTATACTCGTATGTCCCTGATGACTGCTGACAAGTGTGACTTAGTATAGCTTTCATTCTTTTTTTCCAATTAAAATTAAAGCTATGTTTGTCGAAGAATAAAGAGTTTTCAACTCCATTCAATTTGTGGGACCATGTGGTTTCTAACATTTTTTAAATACAAAATTTTTTCTGAATTGACCCCCCCCCCACTCATTTCTTTCATTTGGAGAAATCACGCAAAGTAGCATTTAAGAAGCATTTTTATAATTCTTGGATGCATCTCCGTTGGAAAAAAATACTTGGTTTGGTTGCAAAAGCTGGCACTTCATTATCCATTTACTATGCCTACATCTGGGCCTCTAGCCTGATAAATCAGCCCCAAACATGTACGGTTCGAGTCTGATTTCACATTTTCATAAAATCACGCAACTGACGCAGACAAATCTGTCTGCAACACATCAGTGTACATTTTAGACACTTACCTATATTTCTTGCAGCTCCCAAGTTACTGTTGGTTGAAGAAGCCTTTTAGTGATATGTACTCTGTCTGTTCCATCAGATCCAGCAATCAATCATATGCAACATTGGCTCCATCACTCTTTTGAAAGTTTCAGTTGCAATGTTCATGCAACTCGACTCAAGCATCCATGGATTTGTCATGTGACTGTCACATGCACTTAGGAAGCAAGCATCTATACATAACAGGTAAAAATATTTCAAATTACCCACTATAAAGGATTTCTATTTCAGTTTATTTAACACGTGATTAAAATTTTATTTTTTAAAATGGCAGGTAATATTTGTCAAGTCAAGTCACATGTCCAAAGCAACTGAAACTTTCAAATGAGCACAAGTTGTATCTGATTAGTCGCTGGATCTGATGAAACAGCTGGATGTAGCCATGAAATATGAAATGGTGACAGGGGTAGGGTTGTGTGATTCCACGTGGATTTACAAGTTGTTAAATACAGGATTTTACCGGAAATATTATGTACACATCGCTGAAAGGCACCTTCAACTGACTGTAACTCAGGAACCACAAAAAATACCAGTAAGTGTTTAAAATATACACTGATGTATTGCAAACAAATTTGTCTGCGTCAATTGCATGATTTTATAAAGAGGTGAGATCATACCCGAACCATCCATCGGTAACAGTACATTTGGGGGAGGGGTGGGGCTGATGTATCGACAGGCCTCGGGTGGCCGAGTGATCTACTAAGGCGCTCGCCTTTACAGATAACTCACACCTCACCCCTGTCCACGTGGGGTCAAGTTTCAGATCAATCAATGTGGGTAGGTAAGAAAGCTTGCCATTAGCTTCCAGTGGGTCCATGGTTCTTGCCAGACTCTTACTATACCAAATATACAAGCCACCATGTATGACCTATCATGTACTGAAAAATGGTGTTTCCCTCCAACCCCCCCGCGAGAAACAACAATTATTAATGGGACTATTGGGCCTCATCAGGCTCCTGTCCTGGTACAGTAGCAACCACTACTAAAGTTATCTCAAGAGCTTTTTCCATTTCTCATCATGTATTGTTGAAGGAAGAAGACGAGCAAAATAACAGGGGAGATGGTGGAGGGCTATAGAGATTGAAGAGGGGGCATGACTAATTTTTCGATGACTTTCATAAAATCAGCAGTCACTCTTGGGCTTGATATGGTATTTGCATTCAGTTGTAAAATTAACGGTAAATTACGATTGTTTACTAAATTTCGTATAAATTGTTATCAGTTAATCTACAAACATATCAATAAGGGTAAGGTATGATCAATTAAGAAATGGGGACAATAAACCCAATAAAAAACACAACCTGAAAATCGGCCAGTACTTGCTCTCGCTCGCCAGCCGCCATTGTTGTTTGGGATTTACTACGCATGCTCCGTACAAATTTAGGTAGTGCGGAAATCCGAAAGTAGCGACTTCCGTTCCAATTATTGCGCAACGTCTATTAATATTATGCATCGAGTGCATCATGTGCATTATGAAACCAAGGAAGACAGCTAAATCAAGGCAGCTGACCTTATAATTAAAATTATAACAACACAAGTACAAGAAACTTTATTCCCAATTTTATCCGTTAATTTTACAAAGAACACAAGCAGTAATGAGCGTCACATTTTCTTTAAAGGAAGCACAACCAACACAAGCATAATGTGCCTTGGAAAATCTTCCTAATCGTGCATGTATATAAACAATTACAAACTAAATACTTAAAGTAAATATAAGCTAACTTTAAATTTGAGCTAAATCAATTAATAATTTTCGAGTGAGTGTATAGTTTGTGGGACATTGTCACTTGCTGCTCTAATAAGCTAAACTGATACTTAAAATAGTGCAGTCACTCATGCCAATCAACAACTGGTAACCCTGCTAGTAGTCATAGGTTATGGATGTACTGACCAGTTCATACTGCATGACATGGTGGAATTATTTCATGTTCGAAATTAAATTATAGAGTGTACGAGATATTTTATGTCCAGATTCTTGCCTACAGATGGCAGCGTCATTAGATGAAGAGAGAAAAAGGAAAAAAAGGGAAAAAAAATTCAAATAACGCTTTTATAAGGATACATTCCTTTATTAATTTAGCTTCTTCTTCTTTTTCTTTTTCTTCTTCTTTGTGAAAATTTATTACAAGGGCATGGTTTCTCTTTCACACAAACACGGAATAAAACATTTCCAGTGTTCCAGTTATTCAAGTCAATTAGTGTTACTGGGATTGGGGAAAAGAAACCACGGGAAATGTAACGCACCACATGGACAAAATGATAACACATACATAAAAACTATGAAACATTAGTTACCTAAATATAAAAGGTATAACATTTTTGGAAAAAAATGACAAACATGAGACGGCATTCAAGACGTGGAAAGAGGTATTTCTTCCTTTAAAAACTACTCTCTCTCTCTCTCTCTCTCTCTCTCTCTCTCTCTCTCTCTCTCTCTCTCTCTCTATATATATATATATATATATATATATATATATATATATATATATATATATATATATATATATATATACGGAATTATGTATCATTTTGTTTTTAAATAATGGTATAGGTTTATGATTTCGGCATAATAGTCTAACTGCTGTCGTCTTGCAGAAAGTACATATACGGTATTTCAATGTGACTCAGTACATTGGACTTGGGAAATATTGGTTAAACATGAATCATATCACGTGAAATAGAGCGTGAGAATTTGTTGAACTTCTGACCTAGATTATATGATTCAATTTAGAGTCAATACATGATTGACTGGTAAAAACGTGAGTGCATAGGTACTTTGGCGGTGTCACGCATAACCTAGTTTCTGATTGGTTCGGAGAAGGTTGTTTCTAGAAGGATTAAACGGTTTTTAAGTCGCAGTACAGTTTAAATTGGTTTTCCTTATTCTGTTTTGCGCAGTCAGAATCTATATAATAGGATGTATTGCTGTGCTAGAGATTCCTAGCATAGTTTGTCAGCCTGAGAGGTCCTAAACAAGATTGGTTCATTTTGTGTGCAGATATTCTACTTCAGTGATATATATATATATATATATATATATATATATATATATATATATATATATATATATATTAATACAGTACATTTAGGATTAAGTACTGTTTCTTAAACTTTAATAATTATACAGCTCCATGGAATTATCGGAAACATTTCTAGAACTTGTGATATTACATATTCACAAGGACTATTTGGAATTTATAACACTTGGATATAACTGATTCTTATTAGTACATCAGTACAGTGAAGGTTTCATTCGGAACCGACTTCATTCGGAATATTTGGATTAACTTTCAGATCAGTGAACTTTAGAACAATTTAGGAATTTTAAGGATATTCTATACTGTAAGTTATTTTTTATTCTTTCACTTTGATTGTTTGTTAAAATATTTTAATATTTTAGGAAATGAAATATTTGTATTTTAAATCTTGAAAGCTTGTTTGAGTCTTTAATTTTGTTACATTACCCCTAGTCGCAACAATATATATATATATATATATATATATATATATATATATATATATATATATATATATATATATATATATATATATATATATATTATTGCTATGTACATGTATATTGAATTTATAATATGTGTACATGAGGTAAGTTGTACTTTAGTCATTTTGTAAACAACATATTTACAAGATTTGAGTTCAAGGTCAGTCTTGTTTACATAGCATTTAACAATTAGATTGTAATTGTCCATGTCTTGGTGTGAGAAAAGTCACGTACGCACCGGAATTTTCCATTAGAGTTTCTCATATTCTAGAATATTCTGTCATGTGAGTTATTTTAGGCTTATACATGTTTGGTAAACATGATTTCATTCCTATACTAAACATCATATCATTAAGATCAGTCAATTAAGGAATTTATTTTTGTAATCAGATGTTACAGTGGTGAAAATCAGAGTGTTGATTTTACTTACATTGTTGGTTTAACTTTCTTTCTGTTACATTATTTTAAGACCTAGAGTCGTAACTATATATATATATATATATATATATATATATATATATATATATATATATATATATATATATATATATATATATATATATATATATATATATATATATATATCACCCGCAAGTATACGCAAGAGTACTGTGATTGGTTCATTATACGACCGCCCCGTGTTGAATAATCTTCTGTGTGGATCCCAGTAGGGTGTGCCTGACTCTTGACAGTATAGACATGTGGGACTCGGTGACCTTGGTTTACCTTTTAACCCTTGTCCGCAGTAGGTTTCCACCTTGCCCAAAAGGCAAACGATTTGTGAATGTTGTTGAAAGAAGATTGAGTAGAAACGACTGTCTTTGTTTTGGATCTTTATGATCTTGACCTTTATGCTGTCCAATCCAGCGTATGCAGTGTTTTTCCTTCCAATATCAGCAAGTCCAATTAAATGTCTGGTGCCATTAATTAAAGTTATTTTACAGAAACCTCTTTTTCCCTTGCTTGTTTAGTGAGTTTGACCTTGAATTTTTTTGCCCATGTAATCAATAGGTTTCTCCCTTGCCCTATGTGCACAAGCTTCGGTCAATGTATGTGGTTTGGAACTACACTCAATGTGTGGAAACCAATGTGTTCTTATTGCGCTTACCGTGGCCTTGAATTATGACGCTTTGACCCCAAACTCTAAACGTGTCTTTCACACCCCAAGTGAAAGCAGTCCGTAAAGTTTTGCAAAGGAACTTGGTCTAGATCAAAAGTAAATGTGTGGAAACAGTTCTTCTTTGAGTCACCGTGACCTTGTATTTGGCCCCTCATTCAGAACATACATTTGTTACTCCAAGTGCAAGACATCCACAAAGTTTGGTCAAATAACTTTGGCTAGAACTAAAGTTATTTTGCAGAAACCTTTTTCTTCTTGGACTCACTTTGACCATTTCATCCCGGAAGGTTTTAGGTCGTATTTTGTTTGTTTGTTTGTTTTACACTAAGTACAAACCGTGCAAAATTTGGTCAACGTAAATGCTAATAGGTATCAGTTGTTAGATAACCATTTAAATTAATCCAGACATGGTGTCATAACTTTTGAAATGTGATAAGTGTTATTGTATACATCAATATCCCCAGGCAATACCTTTCCCCATTTTGTAGTCTCGTTCTGTGTAATGTATTTCCACGTTCTACTTTTCAAAGTTCTGTTTAAACTTTCTTCTTATTGTCTAAGTCAGCGGAGAAATATTCAGTGTTCTCTTCCTCCAGCAACTCATTTACCATGCGGTTGTAAACTTCTTTCCGTTCATGAATAACTTTTCTGGTGTTCCCTCTTTGACTATATATATATAGCATTCCCTTGTTTAGACTTCACTTTCTCAGCCAATACATATTTCAAGAAACTATATACCTGCCTGAAATCGATCGTCTGCGTGAGTTACATGAACCCTCGTGTACCGAAATCTTTTTTTCTCGCTTGCTTGTGTAATGTATGCGTAGATTGTTGAGTCAGCTATTCTTTTAATTCACTCTATTTCTTCTTCATCTTATATTGCTTAATTTGCCGCCATAAATTACTTATATTAGCATATACCACGAAGACCTTTCGAAAAGATTTACAAATACGTCTGATACTCTTTTTTTACCCGTCATTTATTTTAACATTATTGCCGTGTTTTAAATTAGCTCTATGGCGATAAATTATGCAAATTCTGAAGACTTTATATGCCTATTTTATGACACTAATAGCAAAGCAACGATGTCATTGTCTGAAAGTGATATTTATTTTAGAGTTTGGAAGGGGTGAAAGTGTAGTCTAACATAGCTGTTTTGAAACACTACATAGAAGAGAATAGAAACATTCATTTTCCTATCTCAAACATCAAAGTGGACATTCTTTCGAGTTTTAAAATGACTAGAGGCTTACAAATAACTTACAATGATCATGACAATGAAATCAGTTACCTCTTTATTTTCCACAGTGGGTCAAGCAAAACCATAAAACTGTAAAGTTAGAAACATGTATTAATTGCACGTTTGATGCAGACAATATTCTCCAAACTTTGACAGCTTTCTCTACATCACAACTTGAAAATCTTATACGATTTGCTAGATCTCTCTACAAAGACTCAACAAAAACAGAAACTGAATTTACGGAAAGTAGTTCGATTTTAAAATGGTCACGGGAACCGCAAATTTGTGAATTGCCTCTGGTGAGTAGTGTGGTGAGTGTATTGAAGGCATAAGGGGAATTGACATTAGCCCATAGACTTACATTGCTAAGGCACTTGGGGGCTCAAGGGAAATCCTATGTTAAATGGGTTTATAGGTTTAACATGGGAATGGGTTTATAGGGACAAAAGTGTTTATGGGGCACAAGGGAAAATCCTATGTTAAATTTGTCCATAGGTTTAATATGGGAATGGGTTTAAAGGGGGAAAAAAGTTTATAAGGACAAAACGGTTTATAGGGTCAAACGGGAATGGTTGGTTACACATACACATAGACAAACAAACAAACATAAAACACAATTGGCAATTATTGAGTAAGTTGTTCTAGAGATCTGGATGGCCCTAAAAGGGCTTTTTGTTTTCTTCTTTTGCTTCTTTCTCCCTAACCACCATTTCTCCCACAAGGTCTTCATTGAAACTATTAAGTTGAACTTAGGTTCTTCCTTCTCCTCATCAGGAGGTGAAACGTGCGTCAAGTGAATAGTGGCTTTCCATCAGTAATGTTAAACTCGACGTTCGATTGTTGGATGTGTTGAATTTTGTCGATACTTTTGGAAGAAGTTGTTACGACTAGGGTAATGTAACAAAAGAAAGAATTACTCAAACAAGCTTTCAAGATTTACAAACAAATTTAATTTCTTAAAATATTAAATTTTTCAAAACAATCAAAGTGAAAGAATTAAAAATAACTTACAGTTTAGAAATTCCTAAATAATCCTAAATTGTTCTATTGTTCACTGATCCGGAAGTTATCCAAAATATTCCGAATGAAGAATGTTCCGAATGAAAACACCACTGTGCTGATGTACTAACAAGAATCAGTTATATCCAAATATTATTAATTCCAACTAAATCCTTGTGAATGTAGAATATCACACAAGTTCTAAAAAAAGTTTCCAATAATTCCAACGGAGCTGAATAATTCTTAAATCTTTAAATATCAGTACCTAATCCCAAAAGTATAGTCTGAAAATATTTCTGAAGTAGATAATCACACACAATGAACCAATCTCGTTTATGACCTCTCAAGCTGATGTAAATATTAAGAATTCAGAATGCAGAGATTACATTTCTTTTATAGTATTCTATACATTGTCTTTAAAACAAATTAAACCCATTTCTTAACTCCGTCTTAAATAAACATCTTATTATTACGATCTTACATCCTAACTTCTGATCAACAAATGAATCATTCTTTGAATTGCGAAATCCAGGTCAGAACAAAGGTACAAAACTCACGCGCTAGGTCACGTGACATGACTCACGCTTAACCGACAATATTGATTTTCCCAGGACCAATGTACTGGGTCACATTGAAATACCGTATATGTGCACTATACAAAACAACGGTTATTAGATTATAATACAAAGGTCATAAACCAAATAAAACTATATTATAATTTTAAAAGATGATACATAATTTCGTAACAAAGTTAATTCTGCAGGTATACCAAACTCTATCCACACTGGATATTTCAAACTGTCGTGAGTGATGGATAGTCTCAAGCGATCGCGATCGTTAACTTTAGTACTGGCTTTTCAAAGTCTCTAATAATGATTCCCATAAATCTGTCATGAAACCCGCACCTTTCTCTGGTGGAACTTGAGACTTTAACTCTTTAAATTTCACCGTTTTTGTGTATGCCGTAGGTCTAAATTTTCTCGAAGTTACTTTTTCTGTAGGTCGAATGTAAAAATGATCTTGAGGAGCTACCGAACGACTTTCTTTCTTGGCTAATTTTTACTCTCTCGGTCTTGTGGTAGAGGTAGATGGTAATGGCTCTGGATCACGCATGTCATCTTCAAAATCACTAACATGAACTTGCGGTAATACTTCACTTAGCGTAGTAGGTGACACAAAATGTCGTCGTCGACTCTTGACTTCTTCTGGTTTCTCCTTGCCAACGTTTGATCTTTTCATCTTGATTCAAAATTTAATTTGAATAGGGTACACACTCTCTTCCTATATATAGAGAGACACCTCCCTATATATAGAGAGACCCCTTCCCCCTATGAGAATACACTAATACAGTTTTCAGTCTGTGAAGATGGAAGAGTCACAACATATAGCACTACTCGTCAGATATTTACAGAGAGTCATTCGAAAGTACACTTCAAATAAGACTCTAGACAATTCCACTCGAGATAAAAAATCAAGATACCTGCTATGTCTGTCAAGAGAAAGGACATTGGGCTCCAGAATGTCCACAGCGTGAAAGAAAAGAAACCATTAAAACAGGAGTAGTAGACTGGGGGTATTGAGCCTCAAAGTGGGCCTGTCCAGCCTCAAGAGAAAATTAGCACGCGGGGGGTACTTGAGCCTCAAGGGGAAATTAACATTGGGGCCTATCCAGCCTCAAACGGAAAATTAACATGCGGGGGGCACTATAGACCCAAACGGAAAATTAACATGCGGGGGGCACTTGAGACCCGTACAGAATTGAACATGGAGGGGTGGCACTTGAGACCCATACGGGAATGTTTATGGGTCAGAAGTATTTGGAGAGGGATAGAAGTGACACATACACCTAACACACACACACACACACACACACACACACACACACACACACACACACACACACACACACACACACACTCACACACAAACTGTTTTTGTTGAAAGGCAATAATGAAACAATCTTTTCGAGAAAAGTGGATGGCCCTGAAAAGGGCCCTTGGATTTTTTGGTGAACCAAGTTCACACAGTGAACATCTCATGGAGGGTCTTCTTCTTCTTAAACTTCGACGGACTTCAGGCCCGTAGAGAAGGACCCGCTTCAGGCAGCCTTGTCTTTCGATATAGATTCTTCTTTTCCATATCGCTGTATCTGTCATATTGGTAATCGCCCATGATGCTTTGACGTACATCTCGAAGTCTTTGTTGAATAACATTCCCGATACGATGTTGGAAGACTCTACACTTGTCCACATCTTTTTTCTTCTGGAGTGGTCTTGAGAACCGGTGAAGCTCTATGACACAAGCGGTGGTATATATAGTCTAAGAGCGGATTGAAACGGATCGAAATGAACTACCAATCCAAAGGTGCGTTACAACCGGGTAGCTTTTTCTTCCAAGCGCAAGAAAGCGTGGGATGGGGGTGGGGGGTGACGTCATCTTTAGTATAAAGGCATCACAGCGTTCGTAGGGTTTTACCTTGGGCGGCATAAGTATGATGGATACTACGAAGAGCATGTATTGGGGTGAGCCTGCGACGACGGAAAGTTCTATGTTCGGAGTGAGAGTACGACGACAGCAGCGAATGCCGTGGTGAACTTTCAACCGGAAAATTTTAATTTAGATTTTATGGATTTTCTGTCATCCTCTCAAGAATTTTTGTCTGAAACAACAACAACGACTGTTGTACCACTACCCTCTTTGCCTGTCATCGACGATTTTAAAAAGAGGCAAAAAGAAGAATTGGAATTTTTTTTACAGCGTCAGAGAGAAGCCGAAGAAATTTTTCTTCAGCAAGAAGAGGAAAGAAGAAAGCAAGAAGAAGAAATAAGAAAGTTAGAAGAGGAGAAGTGTGAAGGACAGAAGGAAACAAAACGGTGAGTTTGTTACAAGACATTTTAGCGGAGTTAAAAAAATCTGAGAAACATCTGAGACAACCTCAGAGAAAGAGACCACCACGGGCGAAACATTCTAAACCCATTACTACTACTGAGATGCTACCACAACCACCACCACCACCATTCACTACTACTACTACTACCACCAAAACAGCAGCAGCAGCAGGAGGAATAGGACTTGGTCGTGGAAACGGATTGAGACAGTTGAAGCTGATCATGTCCAGTCCATAAGTTTGTTTTAAAAAAAACAACAACACCCCAACGGTCCTTTTCAGGGCCACCCATTTACCAAGAAAAGATAATAATCCAATTAGCCAAATCAAGAAAAACTTACAATTCCATCTTTGGTTTGTGTAAGAGTGAGTGAGTGAGTGCGTGCTTGTGTGCGTCCATACTCTAAAAAAAAGAAAAAAAAGACACTTACTGTTTTTCCATTCTGGTATATTCTCTTTTAAAAAAATCACAATGAACATTTCATAACACCACACTCAAAGTTCATCGTTCACTGTTTGTCTCTCTTTTTCTTGAATTTTTTCTTCACAGGGATCAAGGGTTCTTTTTCTCCTTCTTCCTCAATGTCTTCCAATCGTCTAGCTTTCTTGCCTTTCTTGACGACGGGGATGAGTTCTTCTTCTTCTTTTGGGGCTGAAGATCTCTCTGCTTCCTCACTCTCTTGTGGGTTCTCTTGTTTCTTAGGACACTCTGAAGACCAATGTCCTTTTTCTTGACAATGATAACAGGTATCTTTTCCTTTGTCTCTTTTTTCTTTTCTTTAGTGTTGACGTTGTGGACATTCTGGAGCCCGATGTCCTTTCTCTTGGCAGATATAGCAAGTATCTTGACTTTTATCTCTCTTTTCTTTTCCTTGGTGATGACGTTGTGGACAATATGGAGCCCAAGGTCCTTTCTGTTGGCAGATATAGCAAGTATCTTGACTATTATCTCGAGAGAAGTAGAGTCGAGAGTAGAGGTCGTCCATAGCCTTATTGTAAGCGGCATGGTTTCTAATGACTCTTGGAATACGTCTGCGGTATAATGCAATCTGTCCTCTTGACTCTTCCATCTTTTTTGTTTGAAAGTGGAATAACGAATAGTGATTCTGAGGGTAGGAAGGTCTCTCTATATATATGGAGAGATCCTGTGTGAAACTGAATCAGATTCAAGTAAGACATCAAGATGAAAAGATCACGCTCAATCCATGAGAAACAGAAGAAGAAACCAAGAGGCCACGGCGACGGAGACTTTCCGTGCCGACTGAAACACCGCTAGATGAAGTGCAAGCTCAAGTCCATGCTAGCGATTTCGAAGAGGAGATGAGCGAACCTGAAACCATACCTTCTACCAAACCCAAAGAATTCACCACCCCTCACCAAGAAAGTCCTAACGTGGCTCCCAAAAATTACTATCGTATTCGAGAGACGCAAAAAATGACCTCTAGAAAATTTAGAACTACGGCACACACTTACACCGTCCACTTTAAAGACTTCAAGTCTGAAGTACCTCCCGAGAAAGCTGCAGGGTTCATTACCAATTTGAGGGATTCTGTCTTACAGAACTTGAAACAACAATGAGGAGCCAAAGATGACGATCGGTTGAGACTGTCCATTCATCACGACAGTTTGCAGTCGCCTGTCTGGATCGAGTTTAGCACCCCGGCAGAATTAACACCAACCAAAGTCATGACCAAAATCGAACACGTTCAACAATCCAACGAAGAGTTTACCATCACCGATGGAAAAGCCACACTTTACATGACTCACGTATCCCCTCCTCGAGGTAGCGGGCGAAGCAGGAAAGCGTTACTGGTGGACGACCTTCGCTGTATCAAACACAGTGTCGTCCAAATCGACAATTCTCAGGACCAGATGTGCTTGACCCGTGCCATCGTGGTGGGGCGAACGTATGCCGACAAGAACGAGACCGTGGAATGGAAAAGAGCCTGGAAGAGCATTCGACTATCGGACAGAGCCAAATAACGAAACGAAGCAGAACTCCCGTTACAACAAGCAGGCATACCCAAAGACACCGTGTGTGGCATTTCTCAAATGCAACAACTTCAAGACGTCTTGGCTCCTCGCTACACCTTGAAAGTACACCCTCAAGAAGTTCGCGGAGCTCTGCTGTTTCGAGGACATGATTTCCCCGAGGGAAAATACATTCACGTCTATTATCACCAAGAAAATTTCGATGCCATCACCAGTATCACAGGATTTCTGGGATACTCTTACTACTGCGAGAAATGCGAGCAAGGATATGACAGTCGGGAGCATCACATTCATTGCGGAGAGAGATGTCGGGGCTGTTTAGCTTCCACGCCATGCCTTCCTGAAAAACACGTGCATTGTTCGACGTGTCGACGAACCTTTGTCAGTCCCTCTTGTTACGAACAACATCGCAGGACATAAGGTCACCAGCAGAAAAGCGCTTGTGACTTACTGAGATTGTGCTCCAAGTGTGAACACCTGATTCGAACCAACGACTCCAAGAGACACGTTTGTACCAGAAAGAAAAGATGCCGCATTTGCCAGCAGATCGTGGATTATGATCATCACTGTTTCATTCAAAAATACGACAATACACTAGAGAGAGAATTAAAGAGTGATCAGAACAAGAACAAAGTCGATTTCATCTGTTTTTACTTTGAATGCATGCAAGAAACAGGCATTCACATTCCAAATTTCTGCGTCGCTCATCGGGCTTGTGAGAAGTGCATTCAAGAACCTATTCATGTTCACTGTCCTCATTGTAGTAGGATTCCAGGAGGACGTGAAAAAATCTTTCGTGGTCCCAACACTTTGTCCGAGTTTGCTCAATGGATTTTAGACCCTATCGACGACACTTAGAGCGAAGAGGACATTCAACGTTACGGAGACTGTCATCGCTATGCGACCGTCATGGCTCACAGTTTCTCGGGATACGATGGACAGTTTCTGTTAAAATATTATTCACAACAAGGTACCGAATGCCCCAAAGTCACCATGAACGGAGCCAAACTCATCTGCATGAAAGTGGGACAAGTGCTATTCAAAGATTCCATGAGTTATTTAGCCATGCCTTTGAGTTGAATGCCTAAAACATTTGGTATGACAGAAATGGCCAAAGGATATTTTCCTCACTTCTTCAATACGGAAGCCAATCAACACATCGTACTACCGCATTTGCCTGATCTTCACTATTACGACCCCGACGGAATGCACAGCGAACACCGAGAAGCCTTTCACGCTTGGTACCACGCTCATGAGTCAGAACCGTTTGACTTTCAAGAAGAAATGCTCAAGTATTGCCGATCCGATGTGGACATTTTACGACGTTGCTGTGGAAAGATTCGACAATTATTTCTAGATCACGGAGAAGTCGATCCTTTGAAGGAAGCGTGCACCCTACCTAAAGCCTGTACCTTAGTGTACAGAAAAGTTCATGCCCGAGATCGAACTAGCCATCATAGACCCGAACACGTCTCTCTTTGCCAGTCGTCAATACTCGGCCAAAGCCGTGCGTTGGCTCCATTACTTGTGCCAAAAGGAAGACAAATGGATACAACATGCCAGAAACGGAGGGGGAGAAAAGAAAATAGGCAGTCTTTCAGTGGATGGTTGGGATTTAGAAAACCCTCAAACGGTGTACGAATTTCAGGGCTGTTTGTTTCACGGATGCCCTACCTGTTTTCCTCAACGAGACCTGAAAAATCCTCTCACAGGAGTCAGCATGGAAGAGTTGTACGAACGCACTTACCAACGCCGTCTGAAGTTAGAAAGTCAAGGATACCAAGTGGTAGAAATGTGGGAGCACGAGTACGATCGACGTTTTAAAACCGATCCTGAATTTAGGAGCATTGCCGAAAGTTACGACGTGGTCGACATCGAACCTTTGGATCCACGCCACAGTTTGTTTGGAGGACGAACCAATGCCACGCGTTTGCTGTACGACGTAGACGAATCAAGAGGAGAAGAAATCAAATACATCGACGTGTGTTCGTTGTATCCTTGGGTGTGCAAATACAAACGATTTACTACCGGACACCCTGAAATCTTGACAGAACACATCGACGTGGAACAATACGAAGGATTGATCAAATGCAAATGCAAAGTCTTACCCCCGACAAACTGATACCATCCTATCTTACCTCATCATTGCCAAGGAAAACTGATGTTTCCTTTAGCAACGTGTGCCGAAACATGTAACCAAGATCACCCCATCACCACAAGGAGGAAGAACGCGCTTTGACAGGAACGTGGGTCAGCGCCGAATTGTTTCGGGCTCTGGATCGAGGATACCGCTTGTTGAAAGTGTACGAGATGGCACTTTCCTACCACAGCACAATACCAAAAGGACGACACCTCCACACCTCCAATCCAGGCATTTTCTCGGGGTACGTCAACCAATTTCTCAAACTCAAACAAGAAGCCAGCGGCTATCCCTCGTGGTGTCAGACTCCCGAAGACCAAACCCAATTCAAAGAACAGTACTGTGCCGTCGAAGGGATCACTTTGGAAGACGTAGAAAAGAACGAACGAAGAAGATCGTTTGCCAAAGTCATGTTGAATTGCTTGTGGGGAAAAATGGCACAACGTCCGATCTTACCCAAGACGGAATACGTGGCAGATCCCAGTTGCTACTTTCAACTGGTGAACGACAAAAGTAAACTAGTCAAACATGTAGAAATCGTCCGTGAAGATTTGATCTTAGTCAATTACGAAGTAGAATGCAAGTTTGTACACCCCAACGAGTTTAGCAACGTGGTCATTGCATCCTACTTCACAGCCCATGCTCGCTTGAAATTGTACGACGAAGCTTTAGAAGTGTTGGGAGATCGTTCCTGTACTTTGACACCGACAGTTGCATGTACATCCATCACCCTAGTTGCCCTCGCCCTACCATTGAAGGAGATCGCTTGGGAGCCTGGACGGACGAGCACCCTCAAGAGACGATCCTGAGTTTTGCCAGCGGTGGCCCTAAAAATTACGGGTACCGATACCGAGACCGACAAGGCCAACTTCACACCCAATGCAAAGTCAAAGGATTAACTCTGAACTATCGACCCAGCCAAGTGGTCAACTTTGAGGTTTTGAAAAATGCTTTGGTGTCTGGACAAGTTCAAGACTTTCAAGTGAAAACGTTAGAACCTCACAAGATCGTGCGGTTACCCAATCACCAAATTGTCAGTCGTCCTTTAGAAAAAGTTTACCAAATTGTGTACCAGAAACGAGTGAGACTTCCAGACCACACCACTTTGCCGTACGGACACGCCGATCAGTATAAAAAAGGGACCACTTCCAAGCCTAACCATTCAGTGTGACTTCAAACGTTGACCGAGCAAGAAGAAGAAGAAGAAGATGAATACTATTGCCACCCACCCACGTCGGATACTTTACAAGAGCACATTCGTGGTTTGCCTTTGGAGCTGCGAGAACGCATTTACAGAGAGTTTGTCAAGATACAAGTGAAACGCAAACTCAAAGTCATTCCTCGATTTTTAAACTATGCTTACTTCCACAGTATGAGAAAAAAGGTACCAACCTTGGGAACCTGGATATAAAAGCCAACCATGCCAAGACCGTTGTCTTCACTTGTGAAACGTATTCCGTGGAAGGAAGTCAACTATAGTGTTCAGACCTTAGAGGACCCTAGACACCTGATACAGGAACTGTTTCCATTGAATTTTGGACGCTATGCCGTGTGTGTGTTAGTGACTACTTTTCTTGGATTTCGTTTTCCAGGACATTCGTTATGAACTATTTTGGAGGAACAGTGTTTGTGCTGGACTATTTGGGAGGACCCGTGTTTGTTTTGGATTATTTTGATGAACGGTACATACAAAAAGACATGACCATTCACGCTTTATCGGCACACGAAAGACAAATTGTGCTCAAAGTGTTGAGACTCGTGATGAACACTAGTTGTGTACCTACGTGTGAAGAAGACATTAGTCAAACTTTATCTACCCTTCACACGTTTCAAGAAGTGTGCATCGCTAGTTGGTTACACCAACAACTGTACGATTGGAAAGATGTACGTGATTGGAAAAGTGTTGGTTACGATGCTTGGCTACAAGAAGTGGCACTGTATGCCAAGGACCTGGCGCGTCACTAATTTTCCAAGACAAAAAGAAGTGAACCACTTGAAACCCAAGTTCACCATGACACTCGAACCTCAAGAAGAAGAAAAAGAAGACCACACCGTCGTCCAAATAGAAACACCTGAGGAACAAACCACCTTTCCGTCAGAGACATTTCATTCTTCCACCACCACCACAGAGACAAGAATACCACCAGTGCGTGTACACTCCATTCGTAGGACACCTATTCATTCAGTGTGTTGTGGTTGTTGTACATTGACTTGTTTATACAGAACTTTTATTCTTTTAGTGGTAGTCTTTTTGTTGTACCTCACCATTTTTGCTGTATGCGTTTTCGTACTTCATGACTTGTAAATATGTTTTTTTGTTGTTTGTTTAAAACATTAAACGTGTATGAAAAGTATAAAATGTCTTGTGTCTTTCGTATTCTACTCAAAGTTCTTCCTACCTCAGTCAGGGCTGCATCTTCCTCCTCTTCCTCTTCTGCCTCTTCTTCTTCTTCTGTGATCGACGAAAAGTTAGATCGTCCAAGTTGGGAAGATTTGTATCTACGCCATCCTTTTAACATGTTGATTGCTCGACCCAGTTGTTCAGGCAAAACCGAATTTGTCAAACGTTTGATCGAACACAAATCTCATGTGTTGGATCGTCCTCCTCAACGTATCGTGTGGTGTTACAAAGAGTTGCAATCGTCTTACACTTTACTTCGTGAAAGTCAAGGAGAAGCCATTTCGTTTGTGGAAGGCATTCCTCGCGAAGACGATGGGATCGTGTCTGACGTGAGTCAAATACATCTGGTCATCATCGACGACATGTTAGGAGAAGACGAAGAAGAAATTAAACTTTGGTTTACACGAAAAGGACATCATCGGAATGCCAGCATCATTTACATTACACAAAATGAATTTCAACAAAGTAAAGCCCATCGTACCATCAGTCTCAACGCTTATTACGTGGTCTTGTTAAAAAGCCCCAGAGACAAATCTCAAGTGCAAGTGTTAGCCAAACAGTTAGGCACTCCTTGGCTCAATTATGCGTACGACGATGCCACTCAAACACCTCATGCGTATTTACTCATCAATTTAAAACCTACAACTCCCGACTATGTGAGATTTCGTACCCAATTGTTTCACCATTGGTGTCAAGAACGAGGACCCATCATTTACACGTCCCCTTCGGCCACTCTCTGAAAGACAAAACTATAAAAACATCCACCGCGTCATTTCTTTCTCACAGTCTTCGAGATGACATCCTTTCAATCTCATCCTCCTGCCAAATTTATTCGTGCCTTGTATGGCATCAGTCGCGAAAAAAATGCACAAGTCCGTGCCCATTTGTTAGAAGCTAGCCTCAAAGAAGTGTTACGATGGTTTACTTTGACGGCACGTCAATTACTTCAAGGCATCATTCACATCCCTCATCAAACCCAACGTTTTTTCAAAAACATAAAGTGGCGTTGTCACAACTGGCCGATCCTAGAATCGATCCACGCACTAAAAAACAAATCATTTTGACCCCTGGTGGTAGCGGTTCTTTAGGAGGTGTCATGATTCGTTCTTTTGAAATGGGATCCTAATGCCCAAGCCAAAACCAAAACCAAAGTGAAAAGCCCTAAGAAGAAAGCCCCTAAGAAGAAGTAAAAAAAACTTCCAAGAAAAAACCAACCACCTCTGCTGCCCGAAAGAGAGGTACTGCTGCTAGGACGCAAACGTCCTCCCGAAAAACACGAGAGGCAGTGACGGTGTCTCCTTCAACTCCGTACACTTCGTCGTCTTCGCCCTACGTCATGATGCCTGCCAAACCGGACTTAAGATCCGTGTTTCCTAATTTGATGCAAAAATGGAAACCCATTTCGAAAGTCACCACTCCGGAGGCATCGACTTCGGCTGATCTGGCCACTGCGGCTGCCGCTAAAAAAGTACACTCCCCTAAAACCACAGTCCAAGAGAGAACCGGTGTGTTACAAAGTTTAGTGGATTTATCCAAAGAAGAATTGAGACGATTTAGTCCGTTGAAAACACCTCAACGTCGAGTGATGCCTGTCGTGAAGATGGTACGCCGTGCGGACAATCAGTGGAGTCGTGTTCCAGTATAAAATAGAAGTGTGACCTCCCAGAGACCACAGTTATATGGTTTGCTCCTGACATTCAAAATTACCCCGAAACGTGCACACCACCACCACCAAAAGAAGAAGAAAGGCAAAACCAATAAAGGACATCCACCTCGTCTGGCTAAACATTGCGACGTCTTGTCTGTCCTGAGCAAATCCAATCCTCCGATGCGAAAACAACTTATTCAAACAGCCCCTAAAGAAATGATCGATACCGTGTGCGAATGTTGGTTGAACGTGCTGAAAGGAACGGTACCTTTGTCCAAGATACAGAAACAGAAATTAGGTAAACATAGGAACGTTCTTCGCCAAATGGTCAAAAAGAAAATACCTCTCCGTCAAAAGAAAAAAATGTTGGTGCAACGAGGAGGATTTCTACCCATGCTGATAGGACCGTTGTTAAAAATAGCGGCTCAATTGTTAGGATCGATTGCTTGACCCTTTTAGGAGGAGTCATGCGATAAAGACGGGAAGAAAAAAAAAGAAGATAAAAAGGACACCCTTCTCTGGAAAGACGACACATTTGTACCTTTGGATGTAATGGAAGGACGAAAACTGACTTTAGTTCCTTACAAACGATGGATGGAATTCCATCATGTGAACGAACAACGGATATCTTATTTACCTCCCAGTCCGAATCTCCACGAGATGTCACAGTTACAACAAGAATTACAATCGCTGATGGATCGAAGCGATTTGACAGAAACAGAAAAATCGCAACGGTACGGTCAACTCTTGCAACGTCTTCAACTCTTTCACCAGAAAGCTTTAGACGAAACAGCTAAACCCACTCTGAGAGATTTCAAGACCCTGATGAAAAGCGAATCTAAACCCACCACTAAAACAGACACCGCCACGAGGATGACAGTGAAAGAAGAAGAAGAAGAAGAGTTAATAACTTCACCCCCTATAAAAATACGAAAGTTAGCCACACCGGGTTGGATGAAAAAGATGATGTCCACCCCTTTGCCATCAGAAGAGAAAAGGAAAAAAGTGAAGACAGAAGTCAAAACAGAACCGATGACCCCTGTTCAGACATCCTCCTTTACACCAGTGGCTCGTCGGACACGTAAAGCATTGCAATCCAAAAAGATACCACACGAAGAAAAGAGCATTGGTACTTGGTTGACTTATTGAGGAGCAACAAAAACATGGAGAAACTTTTACCTAGCCTATACTACAATCCTGGCCATGCTGCTGGTTACGGAGGAGTTCAAAAATTGTATCGGGCTGCTAAAAGCAAATTGAAAAGTTTACGTTTGCCACAAGTACGACGATGGTTACAAGAACAATCGACGTACACGTTACACAAACCAATTCGATGAAAATTTTCTAGAAGTCAAACCAAAGTGGATGGCATCGATCATCAATGGCAAGCAGATTTATCCGACGTCTCTCATTTGGCAGCCTACAATCGTGGTCACAAATATTTGTTTTGTGTCATCGACGTGTTAAATTGGCTTGGGTCGTGCCTTTGACTTCTAAAAGCAGTACTGAGTTGGTACGGGCCTTAAAACTGGCGTTGAAACAAAGTGGCCCTCACCCTTTACGATGACAAACCGACAAAGTCACCGAATTGAAACAAAGGCACATTCATTTTTTTTTTACCACCGAAAATCCTGAAACAAAAGCTAGTGTCGTGGAACGTTTTCAAAGAACTTGGAGTGAACGCATGTGGAAATATTTTACACATCAACACACTCTCAAGTACATCAACGTGTTACCACGTTTGGTCAAAGCGTACAAACAATCGTACCGTCGTAACATCGGATGTGCCCCCGAAAAGGTCACCCCTGAAAACAAAGTGAGGGTGTTTGATAAATTGTTTGGTACACCCAAGATGGGACACCAGAAAACCCTGGGGCTTAAGACGGGAGATTGGGTTCCCATAGGAAAAACCAAACGCACTTTTGACAAAGGTTATTTACCCAACTGGACGACCAAATTGTTTCGTGTCACTGGACCAGTGCGTGGACGTGATCCTCCCGTCTATAAATTGGAAGACATGAAGTGAGAGGTGTTAAAAGGAACTTTTTACTTGTCTGAGTTATAACGAGTGACCAAAAAAGAAGACGACTTGTACGACATCGAAAGCATTCTCGAAACAAAGAACACGCAAAGTGGGCAAACGTCGAGTGGAGAAGTCAAAGTACGTTGAAAAGGATATCCCCCTAGTTTTGAGTTGGATTGCCGCTTCCCAAGTCGTCGACTATAAAAAGAAGAAGTAACCAACATGCCGTTCAACACAGCAACTACCTCTACTCCTTCGCAGAGTTCCTCTCTTCAAGAATTACAAAAACAACCTTTGTGGGTGTGGTGAGGAGAACGTGTGCCTAAAAATCAAATCGTCTTTTTCTGCCAAATCTTTGTGGTGTATAGTGTCATCGGAGCAGCCATTGCCAATTTGAGTTTGCAACAAGGGGACAAACAATTGTGGACCATTTTACTCAGCAGTTGCATCGGTTATCTTCTCCCCAGTCCCTCCTTGAAATTTACGACGGACAGTCACAACAACCGCAACGGTACGACCAACTCCAGCCCACCTTCTTCAAGTCACCACCACAACAGCAACCCTCTTTTGGAACCGTTTGAACATCATTCTCCTTTGAACTCGAGTGACTCCTCGGAGACCAAAACCACCTTGGAACTATGAATAATCAATTTTATTTAACTTTACCTAGTGACAGTTCGATGGATGTGTTTCCCAACAACACCTTATGTTGTTTCACGGCCAAATTACCTCAGTCCATCCAATTGGATCACGAAGCTCATTGGGAAGTGGCATTGGTAAAAATCATTCATCCTACTCAAGCCAAGAACATCGACGCAGGCCAAAGCACTTTCATCTTGGATATCCTCAAGGAACAAGTGCAAGAACACTTGGACAAAAATGATCCTAGCCTTTACGAATCCAAACAGGTATCCCTTACCAATCCTCCCTTGATGAGCTATACCATGAGAATTCCTGTGGGGTATTATTTTAATACTCGACATTTGGTGGAGACGATTGCGGCTATCTTTTAGGCCCAATTTGGCAAAGCCTTAGACAAAGCTAAGAAATTGGTACAGATCAGTTACCATCCTGTGGCTCGCCGTCTCGTCTTGCAATTTTCGGACGACAAAATATTGTCCATCACTTTTTGTCCTGGGTTGTTTTCTTTTTTGGGTGGGTACCTGGTTCCCATGAAAAACATTTACAGCAACGACGGATTCGGAAAGTATTTTCGCTACCCTGTCGAATTGAATGATGGACTGAATTTATTGTTTGTGTACTCGGATGTGGTGGAGTACAACGTGGTGGGAAACAGCCGCTCCGTTACTGAGAGTCATTCCTTTCAAAGCGGATTCTTCTGTCACCGCGTACGAAGAAGGTGGAAACACCTATCACGTTCACCGTGAATTTGTACATCCTCATTATCTTCCAGTCAGTTAATCGTATTTTGACAGTGTCAACATTAGTATAAAAGGAGATTTGGGACAAAGTGTTCTATTCACTAAAGGAAAAGTCACGGTGAAACTACATTTTCGAAAAAGGTTCTCCAGCGAATTGTAACCTAGCCAAAATGTATCCTGTGTACCGAGGAGTGGCTCGACAACGAGGACATGGTTTACGAGATATGTTAAAATCTGCTTTTCGGACGATAGCCCCCATTGTGAAACCCATGGTGACTCGAGGATTGCATGCCTTAAAAGATGCCGCTTTGACGCAAGGAAAAGAATTTCTTCAAAAACGTCCTCATCGACAAGCAAAATCCTAAAGAAGTATTTATGAGAGCAGGAAAAAATGTGTTGATGCACACTGGAAAAGATCTTTTGGGTCTCCGAGAGACTCCTATAAATTCACTTCACGCTTCTGGCCCTGGCATTACTTCTTCCTCCCCTCCACAGCAAGGACAAGGCAGAAAGAGACGACGTCGACATTCTTTCAGAGCTCATCCACGACACGGTGTTCAGAAAAAGAATAAGAAAAGAAGAACGGTCAGGGAATTAGACGTGTTTGATTACTAAGCCATTGAAAATGATGTCCCGAGATTCTTGCGAATGTACCAAGTCAGAACTGGATCTGTTTACCATGCCCCCCCCCCCCACCATGATGACGATGCAAGAATCCCAATGGGTCGAATTTCATCCTGGAGGGCCATAAAGTATCAAAGCAAACAAACCGCACAGACCACAAACAAGAATCAATAAAAAAAAACAACAAAAAACCAAACCCTAATATAGAAATAAACCCAAATTCCCAACCAACAGTACCAAACCACAGGACAAAACCTCAACAAGGAAATGGAAAAAACAATAACAAAACCTGCCACAAAACACCAGAAAAACACAGTAACTAAATCAAAACCGGAAGTGCTTAACAACAGTCCTAAAAAAACAACCAATCCAACACCGAACAAAATCCGCTAGAACCGAAAAACACAATAAAATCTCAACCTGAACCAACCACAAATAAAAATATCAATAGAAGTACCAATCAGATACCAATAATCCAAATTCTAGAATTAATCCGGGATATAATCAATGGGGTACTGAAACTAAATAAGGACAATCAAGTACCTGCAAGTAACCTAATAGTAACACAAACCAACCAACGGATTAAAACTCAGGCACCTGGGCCCTTACCGAAAAAAGATGGAAATCAAAACCCCAAAACTAGGATGAACCCCCAATGGAGTACAAAGAAATAATCCGTATTTGGCAGTGGAACTGCAGGGGGATACGCGCCAATATCCCGGAACTGATTATAAAAATTCAGACTGAAATCAACAAACCAGATATTGTGTGCCTTCAGGAGACGCACTTGAGCGAGCAAATAACAAATCCTCCCAAAATTCCAGGATATTCAATATGTTACGTAAAAAACAGACCAAATGGAAAGAAGGGAGGAGGTCTGGCAACGTTTGTCAGCGACGCTCTATCGAGCGAGTCTGTTGAAGGTACAAACCAAACAACAAACCCCGATCAACTTCCGGAATTTTTAATTACAAAAATTTACACTGACGGCAATCCAATAATGGTGGTAAATATATATGACTCAGGAGGGGTGCAAATGATAAAACCTGAAACATACCAAAATCTTATTAGTGAGTTAGGAGAAAACATCGTTATCTGTGGTGATTTCAACGCGCACAGTTAACAGTGGGGTGGAACCCATTTGGATAGCAGGGGTGGTTGTATTGAGAGGTGGATCATGCCATCAAACCTAGTGATATTAAATGATGGCTCTCCCACTAGAGTCAATCCTGTAAATGGAACTATGTCAGCCATTGATCTAACGTTATGCTCACCCAAGATGGCGGAAGTCGCTGATTGGGATGTAGATCAATCGAGCACACTAGGCAGTGACCACTTCCCAATATTAACAACAATACACCTAAAAGTGCACAAAAACTGCACCACAACTACACCCAAATAGATATTTGATAAGGCTGACTGGGGGACGTTTCGCTCTCTATGTGAGGGGATTGACAGTGCCATGCTATTTAACGACAATGTTAACACCTACAACGAAAATATCGTCAAAATGCTGTCGTCGGCAGCGGAACGGTGCATCCCCAAAACAGGAGGATGAGGCAACAAAAGATCAGTCCCCTGGTGGAACGAAGAATGTAGGCAGGTCATACGAGAAAAGAAAACGGCCCTAAATAAATTCAGGCACTCCAAAATTTCCGATGATTTCCTCGCCTATAAGGAAAAAGAGAAATTAGTTAAAAATACCATCTTTACAGCTAAACAGAACTCATGGAAGGAATTCTGCTCAACATTAAACCATAAAGCAAACTCTAAGCAAGTGTAGGCAAAGATTAAACAAATTAGGGGCAAAGCTACCTTCTCGACCCCAAAACTCCCCGGGCTCATCACTGATGGAGAGAAAGCCGCAAAATTAGAGACTCTCTTTGTCGAAATGAGCAGTAATTCTAACCACTCAGAAAAGTTCCAAAAATATAAAAACAAAATAGAGAAGGAACAACCCCAATTGTTCACCGATAGAGGAGACCACTCAAGCCCCCTAAATATAGATTTCACAGTATATGAGTGGCGTAAAGCACTCAGTAAAAAAAAAAACACGTCTCCCGGTGAGGACCAACTAGGCTATGAAATCTATAAAAATCTCCCGGAAAATATTGAACTGTCGATACTGGGTCTGCTGAATCTGATTTGGCAATCGGGAGAAATACCAACACGCTGGAAACAAACGGTTGTCATCCCAATCGCGAAACCCGGAAACGATCCAGCGGATATCGGTTCGTACAGACTAATCTCCCTCACTAATAACATCTGCAAAATCATGGAAACAATGAAAAATAATAGATTGAAGCACCACCTGGAAAGTAAAAATTTGATATCCCAAAATCAAAGCGGTTTCCGTAATAAAAGATCAACAATTGACCAATTAGTACGGTTGGAGTCCAGCATAAGACTAGCTTTTAATGTGCAAAAATAAAAAATTATCGAAATCTGATAGCAGTATTCCTTGACCTAGAAAAAGCATACTATCTTATTTGGACAAAGGGTCTAATCGCAAAACTGAATCATTATGGAATTACAGGCCGCATGCATAAATGGATATCAAATTTCTTATCAGGCCGAAAAATCAAAACCAGGGTGGGCAACAGCTACTCCGAAACAATTGAACTAGAAAACGGTACACCCCAAGGTAGTGTCCTAAGCCCTACCCTTTTCAACATCATAACTAATGACCTAAATCGGTCAGTTGACCCTACTTATCTGGATCTCTCACAATTTGCTGACGATATTGGAATCTGGAAAGCGGGAAACCCCTCTAGTGAAACTGTGGTCAGACGATTGCAGATGGGACTGGATAGGATTGGTCAATGGGCCGATAGGTGGGGCTTCAAACTATCACCAGGTAAAACAGTAGGGGTCATGTTTACACCAAAAGTAAACTTAAAGAAACAACCACCGAAACTAAACCTAAATGGTGGATGATTAAACTTGAAAAGGTGGCTAGGTTCCTAGGGATGCTATTCGATGAGCATATGACATGGAACAACCATATAACAGAGCTAGTGAGACGGTGTGGGCAAGATCTGAACCTTTTAAGAAACGTTACGGGCACTGTTTGGGGGACAGATCAGACCACACTTCTCACACTGTATAGGTCACTTATCCGATCCAAAATTGATTATGGATGCCAGGTGTACGCATCGGCCTGACCATACATACTTAAAAAATTGGATAGTATACAACATAAAGCTCTTGTTATCTGCACCGGTGCTCTCAGTAGCACATCTAGGGACGAATGTAGGATTCTAACCGGGGAACCATCACTAAGCCTAAGACGAGAGGAGTTACTCCTGAGGTATGCGACCAGGATTTCAATCCATGATAAGTCGCACCCTACAAAAGGTATAATAGAGAAATGCAATAAGCCCTTTGGACACAAACTTTGCAACAGTTTGCCAGGAGGAAAAAAAATCCATGACCTTAAAAAGGAATTAGACATCCCTAATTTACAAGCGGAAGTCATAAAATATCCTGATCCCGCACCATGGACCAGTAAAACACTCAAAATAAACCTAAATGCACTGTCTTATGGAAATAAACAAGAGCAACCCATAGAAATAAGGGCTAAAATTCTCTCTGACATAGAAAATAGGTATGAGCGATACATCCAAATATACACGGATGGCTCTAAATCCCCAGACCCAGGACGGACTGCAGCAGTGATCCCTGAGAAAAACATCACCCTGGGGGCGAGGCTACCAAATGGCTCCTCGATTTATACGGTCGAAATTTGGGCTATTATCCAAGCAATCCAATGGATACAAACTAGCCAAACACCGAAAGCAGTCATAGCTAGCGACTCCCTCAGTGTGCTGCGGACTCTAGAATCAGGTAACTCAACCAATCGAGAAAACATGGTTAGAGACGTCTACTTAAGACTAAGAACCCTTGAACAAAACAACCAGATTGTAGAATTCATGTGGATGCCCTCCCATATAAACATCGCTGGAAATGAGAGGGCAGATAAAGAAGCAAAAAATAAACTTAACGACCCAGAAGTACACCACCTGGACTACAGCATATATGAGATCTACAGCATAATAACACAAAACATTGAACAAAAATGGCAGGGGGAATGGGACAGTACACAAAAAGGGCGCAAATTATACAATATACACAAACAGGTTTGTAGAAATATCGTCGTCCCAAACCTGGCAAATCCGATTGAGATCAAAATCATAAATAGAATAAAACCGGCGAAACACTCCTGGCCAGCAGTTTTGGAAGATTTGTGCCAGGGATAAAAGAGAAAAGAATCAACTGCCCTCACTGTCCCACCCCATGGACGCTAAACCATGTATTCAATGAGTGCCCAAAGTACAATGAAGCAAGGAAACAATTAAAGGGAAAACAAGAAAAACTGAAAACCACAACCCAATATCCGAATTTCCTTAATACAGTAACGAACAAGACAAACATCAACTTAGTGTACGCAAACATCCTGGGCTAAATTTCAGACATAGGAAAAAGAGGAAAAATTTAATCCCCGGTTAGAAATATCAAACGAAATTCATACTAAGGGAAAGAGGTAAAAGAAAGGCAACAACAATAACCAAAATGTAAAACCATGACAAACCCGAACAGTCCTAAGCTGGAGAGGAGGGGCCCTTCCCAGGGAGGAAGGGATTGGCATGCCGGGACCATTAGGGGTCCGGGTGCGTCGCAAAGGGGATCCAATCTCAGCCCCCTTGGGATGGAGAGTCTCCACTCCCATAGATATGACTTAGGGGCAAGTCAAATCGCAAACATCAACTTAACGCACTAACAACATTGCGAATCATGTAAAACCATGGCAAACCCGAACAGTCTAAAGCGGGAGAGGAGGGGCTCTTCCCAGGAAGGAAGGGATTAGCATGCCGGGACCATAAGGGGCCCAGGTGTGTCGCAAAGGCGATCCAATCTCGGCCCCCTTGGGTTGGAGAATCTACATTCCCATGGATATGACTTAGGGGCAAGCCAAACCGCAAACCAAAACTCAACTAACAAAATTTTCAACATCTAAATATCATTAATAACAGACAAATCATGTCGTTGTTTTTTGTTTTTTTTTTGTTTTTTTTCTTCTCTCTCTAATACTAACGAATGGTAAAGGCTTCCGGCAGAAATCACAAGGGATAACATAGAACAACCTGACCTAACAAAACTTTAGCACGATATAAGGTGGTCCTAAGCCCAGGCATCAGGCCCAGCCGCACAAGGTGGCGACTATTGAACATACTAGAAGAATAAAACTTGACCATGTAAACTGGCCCATAACAAAATCAAAAATATAAGGTGGCCTTAGACCAGACTACTAGGTCCCACCGCACAATGCGGTAACTGATGAATTAAACGCCGCAAAAATTAAAAAACTCGTAGAAAAGGGTAAACATATGCACCTGACGGGAGGAAAACACTAATTAAGACCCAATTAAAAATTATATTATATAACCCAAACCCAGACCATCAGGCCCCGCCGCACAAGGTGGCATCAAACTAACAAACCCATCGAACTAACCCCAAAAAATTAAGTTTATAAGGTGATATCAACTCCAGACCACCAGGGCCCTACCGCACAAGGTGGTAACTACTTCTGGAATCACCCTCCACAGCAGGTAACAGAGTTTAAGTGCCTGTGCATATGCTTACTATAAATAAGATATCAACACTTTGGATCAAACCGGACAGCTATATAACTATAACATAGCAAATCTTAACCCGCTCTAACTAACCCAAACCTAGAGTCACAAATGCCGAGTGTATATTAAAAATTAACAATTTTTTTTTTAGATAAGGTGCAAGACAATGATTTTCTTGATTTGGCAAAATAAAACAAAATTTTTAACCTTGGACCAGTTGGAGCCATCCTGGAACGTCAAGGCGCCATCCACAGTTCTTTTCCGCCTTTTCCACCTCCGGACATGAGTAACTGATAAGTGTGCGGTGCACACAATAAAGCAGTAAATTAAACATTGCACGGTGTGCAATCTAACAACGCGTACATGGCCGAATGGCCGCACACGAGTATAATTTAAATTAAGTAAGTAAGTTGCACCATTCAACGTCGACTGTACAAGAAGACCAGAATGAGCACAGTAGAGAATCTGCAGGAAGCCTGGGATGTGATGGTGGGAGTGGTGTCCCTACTCGAAAGGATAGAGTGTTGTTGGCGATATCCGATCACTCTGCCGTATGTCACCAGCCAAGTGTCAGCCATGAAGAAAGCGAGGAGTCTGATGAATGAAGTAATGGTGGAAGAAGCCCAAAAGACCGCCTCGGTATTTTCATTCTGTCGAGTGGGCTTACTCAAGAAAGCCTTGGACTTGCTGGAAGGGGTGGAGTACTTTTTACACCAAGTACAAGAAGATTTGTGGTTGTATCCACCACCCAGTAGCGTCAGAAGAGAAGCGACTGCCCTTCTCACCGCCCAAATACTCGTGAGAGAAGCCATGGAGAAGGAGGTGGCCACCATTAAAAAGGCTTGGGGTGAAGACAGAATGAAGAAAGAACAGACCCAGAGAGAAAGGGACTTCCATCGCCTGAATGACCACTGTGTGAACGTCCAGGGGATGAAGGTCAAGGAAAAGTTCAGGCTAATGGGACATCCTGACTGGCTTCCTGAGAAGAAGAAGAAGAAGATCCTAGGCTTCCTGACCACATGTTGGAGAAAGAATTAAAACCCACTTTTCCAGAAAAAGATTATAATCCAAAAATTGCCTACTCCACTATTTGTGTGTTAGGTTTATGTATATATTCTATCCCTCTCCAATTACTTCTGACCCCAAGTACTCCCAAATGCCCCATACTGCCCTATCCATGTTAATTTCCCGTTTGAGGCTGGATAGGCCCCAATGTTAATTTCCTTTTGAGGTTCAAGTTCCCCCCGCATGTTAAATTCCCTTGAGGCTGGATAGGCCCACCTTGAGGCTCAATACTCCCAGTCTACTACTGACAGGAGAGAGAGAGAGAGAGAGAGAGAGAGAGAGAGAGAGAGAGAGAGAGAGAGAGAGAGAGAGAGAGAGAGAGAGAGAGAGAGAGAGAGAGAGAGAGAGAGAGAGAGAGAGAGAGAGAGAGAGAAAAAGCAAAGATACCTGTTATTAATTTCAAGAAAAAGGGTAGTGGTGTTCAAAGTGTCCTAAGAAAATAAGAGAACAAGAGGAGCGTTCAGCAGAAACAGAAGAAGAACCCATACCAGTAAAGAAATCAAGAAGGCAAAACAAATAGAAGAAACTGAAGTTGAAGAACCCATGCCTGTGAAGAAATTCAAACAAGAAAATGGAAGTTTGCGCTGTGTTCTGAAATTTCATTGTGATTCTGATTTCATTGGAATATACCAAGGAAAATGTAATTGTCTCTTTGTCTTGATTTTTTTCTTTAGTATGGATAAGATTTTCACATACTCACACATTTTATAATTGATGGATTTAAGTTTTATTTGATCTGGCAATCATTGTATAGTATCTCTTCTCTAAGAGATATAGGTGGCTCTAAAAAGGACCGTTGGAGTATTTAAAATAACTAAAAACGTATGAACTTGACATCATCAATTGCAACTATTTTAAACCGTTTCCACGACCAATTGCTGTGGTAGTGGTAGTTGGCGTCTCCGTGTTGAACGTGGATGTAGTCATAGAAGGTTTAGAAGTCTTGGATCGTGAAGACCTCTTTCTCTTCGGTTCGGCTAAAGAGTCTGATACATTTATCTCAGATTTTTTAACTCCGCCAAAATGTCTTGTAAGAGACTATTTTCTTTTCACTCATTCCGTCTGTTCACTATTCAAAGTTTTCCGCTTTTCTTCTTCCTCGTGCTTTCTTTTTTCCTCTTGTTGTTGTTGAACAAATACTTGTTCTTCTTTCTGACATTGCAATTAGCTCTCTAACTCTTCCTTCTCTTTCTCTCTGAAATCAGCATACACTGGTAATGATGGAGAGGAAAGTGAAGGTGGTATTATCGTGGGCAAAAACTCTTGCGGAGACGGTAGGATAGCGCACAAAGCGAAATTGAAGTCCTCCTCCTCCGGAAGAATACTCGCTACAGCAGCAGCAGTAGTAGTAGTAGCAGTAGTAGACGTTCTATCTCTCCAAGTATACGATGTATCCGCAGCAGGCGCACCCCAGTACATCGTCTTCGTGTTATTAGCCATAGGTATTGTAATTCAAACTCTTCCACACTGGTATATAGTAGGGACGCTGCTGCGCATATATATATGCGCAAAAATCTTGAAAGTGGCGTCACGCATCTGCTGTCTTCTGATTGGAAGAGAGACATCACACCCTGACTGATTTATGTTACACACATTCTGATCGGTGGAACATTTCAATCCGATCCTATATTATATATAGCGGCGCATTGGTCTATTGTGACATCTATTATCAAGACAACCTGACAAGATGTGGGTAAAACTAGAGCCATCGACCATCATTTCCAGCATGTTGTTTAATCCAGACTTCCTGGTATATGTCAAAGAATCATGGGCCATTACTAGGATCAACAGATGCTGCTATATGGAAGAGACGAATCTATGTGGTGAATCAAATGTACACGAAGCGTGTCTTAGTCTACGGACCGTCTGTGAGGAGAAGTTTGCGGAGAAGAACTGTGTGGTGTGTGTTAACCCTCTTTGGTTAACAAACACAAACTGCCCTTTCCAGGGGGACCCAGATCTCTAGAAAAGAGAGATACTACTCAAAATTATTGCCAATACATGTATTTGTATGTATGTGTCTGTATATCTATGTCGATGTTCACAATCCAACTAAAACTACAAAACTCTTACCCCTCGCTTATGCTTGTGGGTATATTGTGTATATCAGTGTTTCCCAAATCCCGGGTCGCGAGGACCATACTTATACTGCATTTTGGGTCGCAAAAGATGCTATTTAGGGTCGCGATCAAATAAGTTTGGGAACCACTGGTGTATATAAATACTACCTACCTTGCCTTGCTTGTGTGTGATATCGTGTTTGTATGTATCTAAGTACAGCGTGTGTATAATCACTCCTACCCTTTTCTTTGGATTGTAGGTGTGAGGTTTTTAGTCACTACATACGTCGTGTTGGATAGTAATAAATAATTATGTGTTGGATAGTATATCCAAAAGTGGGTGTTGGATAGTATATCAAAACGTGGTGTATTGGACAGTAAAAAAAAAAAAAAAAAATGGGTGTATTAGACAGTATTTATAAATGTTAACATTGCCATTCCCATAGGGGGCCAGAAATGTTTCAACATGGAAACAGCCTATAATGTTCCACAAGTTAACATCACCATTCCCATTGGGGGCCAGACTACCATCCACATGTTAAATCTTTGGACATTTTTTTAACATTACCATTCCCATTTGGGGCCAGAAAGTTTCCAAGACGGAAACAACCTATAATAACAGTCCACAAGTTAACATTACCATTCCCATAGGGGGCCATAAATATTTCAACATGGAAACGGCATATAACAGTCCACAAGTTAACATCACCTTTCCCATTGGGGGCCAGAGAGCCATCTAATGTAAACCTACGGCGTAATGTTAATTCCCGTAGGAGGCAAGGGGGCCACATATTACTACTGATGAACAGTCTCAGTTGTATTCATATTTATGAAACTGAGGAATTAACAAAATTATATACAAATTCTTAAGTCATGTTGGATATTTTGAAGATCTTGAGTTGCTTAAGCTTGCCGTTCCCAAATAACCCCATTTCGCCAATCCACGAATTTACGTTCAGACATAAATATAATATTTCGCAAAACCACGACAGTTAGTACCCACCAAAATAAATTAATTCAAAGTATATAGTATTTCGTATATACTTGGAGTGTATCACAGTCCCAGATTTCATGAAGAAAATAGTCATATTTTAGTTTTATTTTAGTAAGGAATTCATTACCATGGGCCCCCTGTATTTTAAAGCTCAACTTTACAAAATGTCAGTATCATTGATCAGTCAGGGGGAGTTATGAAACTTTAACAATTAACTTCGAGTCCGGTGCTAGAGGAATACAGTTATATGACGTAAAATTCATTCTACCAATCAGATTCTCAGTTAGACAAAGAAAAAACGGCGCGCGCACACGAATTTAATTTCCGCCTAAGTGTTCTTAGCAACAAGAAGAGTACAAAGCTGTACAACTGCATTGAGATCATATTTACACTTAAAGCTCGCCATAACAGGTAAGAATTATTTTTATATTTTGTTTTAAACATTAATTAAGATGCTTAATATTGTATTTTACATGAAGTCATTCACAAATTAAAAACAAAATGAATGTCTTGATGGAATTTTTCATATGGCATTTTAGAGGTTGGTGATAAAGAAGGCAGCGCATTTTACATTGGCCTATACAGTATACTGTAGTGTACTGCGAATGATTGACATGGTGCTATAGAAGGGGTAAGATTCTGTGGATAGTTCATATGTGAAATTCTCACTTTACACTTGTAAGTACTGGGTTTACCCACTATTGACGTGTGAAAAGTGGTGATTAACTTGTCTTCATAATACGTTTTTCGGGGAGCACACTTTTGTCTATCTTTTGTCTTTTGCCAGTTGGACCATATCGTCCGTCACCAAACCTCGATAATGATAATAATAATAATTTCTTTATTTCAGACTTAGTCCATAGACACCCCCAAAACCCCCCAGCAATTTCACACAAGATATGACACAAAAATAACAAAACAGTATTAATACAACAATTTGCTCCAACAATCAGTTATTGATGAATTACAACAGCATGCAAAGTGAAACACTTCTTTCAAGATTTTGTTATTACTACTAGCTATTCTATTTCTAAATGAGTACACTCTCTTTATAAGCGAAATGCAAACTTAAGACTATTGACATTGTTGTTCACAAACATTCCCGACGCACTATGGATTCATTTATTCTTAAGTACAATTGTTCATTTGGTCAGTTCAAAATCAGTTATTTGTATGTTTAATCTTTTGTTAACAGTTACTTCTTACAAACTCATGCTTATGATGAGAGGATACCATTATTGACTTATGACACTTGTTGGTTGCCTGCTGATGTTATTTTTATTGACCATCATTTTACTGACATTCACTTTTTTACAAAAATTATTTGTGTCATACTTGAAGCTGACATTGATATGAAGATAAATGACAATATTGGATATGGGTATACTAAGAATATCATCATGTGCACAACTGCTGAAGGTATGTTTTATTTTCTGTGTGATTGAAAAGTTATTAAATGCAACTTGGTATTTGACACAAGGCCACAATTCCAGATTTGAATATAGTAACAATTATTTAAATATATAAATGCTCTATATTTAAATAGAGATCAACAAATTTCCACGGAATAGAAAGAATTCACAGTGGACAGTGTACCAAATGTGCTACTTTGGATCTTTCCTTTCCTTTCTCTACACTGGACATGTAGTTTGACTTGCATCACTGATTGTCGAGAACAAGTTATGGCCAATTTGATTGGATGAACATGGGTAGTCATGTTCCAAAGGACTCCCCCAATCAGTATATTGATTTTAATTATATGAACATGTAACTCATTTTGCAAGATGTGTAGCTTTTATAATATGACATCACAGGTTACACAATCAAGAACAAGTAATGCCAGAATACTGTAGCAACATGGAATCATCATAGTGCCTTTGAGAAGAGTAGAAATAAGTTGTTACATTTTAATAATACTTGAAACTTACAATGGATAAAAGTCCAGTGATAGTCCAATGATAGAATCTGAATTGTATATTGCATGTTTTTTTTTTAAATATTGAATTAATTACAGATGTTTGTCTTTTATGCCCATTTCTTCTTTTTGTAATTGTGTCTTGTATATATTCTTCATGTTTAGTTCAGATTTTTTGTCAGTCTACAGTACAGTAATAGTTACATGGATATGTTCATATAAATGTATGCATTTGTGTGATTTCATGTTCAATTTAATTGTGTTCTGTCTGTCATTTCATTGGTAAACTATAAATAAAAACTGTGTCATTAAGGATTTGTCATTAATATTCATGTCATACACCAATCAGTACTTTATTGGAAGGCAGGTATGAGTACTGTCCCATTGCATAAGGTCAGAAGTTATTTGGGGTAGAATATGCTATGCTCATTCAGATTTATTTAACCATAAAATAATAAAAGAATTCAGTTGCAATTTACCAGACATAAACTTTTATATAGCATACTTAAATCTGCATTATTTGTGTGTAATTGTCAAAATTCCTTATAAGCAGAGAGAGTTTTTCTCTAGTTGAGCTATAGTCTTTGGAGCTCTTCAATGTGGAAAATACAACATTGTCTGTAATGGTGGGTGAAGTGTCCATTCATGTATGGTTACTTTGCTACTTTTCTGTGTTTTTTTTCTATGTTCTAGTATTAAGTAACAATCCAATAAACATGTACATCTATTTCTAACACTACATACAATAATACAATTTACATTTTGCATTTTTCTGTTACATTGCATTTTGCCTACGGAACAACTTTCAATAACACTCTATTCCCCCGTTTTCTTATGCTTTCCGGAAGAACAAGTAAAGAAACTGAGTGTAATCAATAATTATATAACTCACCTCAACAACACTCATAGTAGCCTCCAGCAGCCATTGTAAACATTAATTATCATGCAGAAAATAGGTTCAGACTAAAGCAATCATCTTGACAATGCAAATGTTAGCTTTTTTTCTTACATTTTTTTGCAATTTTTTTCCTCTTTACATTTTAACCTTTATAGCCAATGTAGCCACTACCTACCAGCATAAAAGACATAAATGCATAGAAAAGAACATTCTTTTCTTTGGTATCAAAGTAGATATACTTTAATGAGTTGATAAAAGCCATAGATAAATGTTGTTTTTGTAATATTTTTTTTTAAAACATTGTTCATAAAATCTGAGCAGGGTGCTATTTTCATTGTCCACCCCTAGAAAGTTGCAGACAGAGTAAACTTGGAGCGCTGTCCAGTAGGACATTATCATACATCAATAATTACCTTGATTAGCCATTACAGATGAGGTCTGACATGAAAAGCATGCAGCATGCAGCTGGCACAAGCTATGTGCAAGCAGTGCACTTGCACAGGGAGCCGTTTTTAGAAGGGTGCCAAATTGGAGAAGAAAAGGGGCACAAAAATCAGACAAGGGAGCTAAAATGAAACAAAACCTTCTGTTTTGCACAGGGCACCATATTGCCTCATGCTGGCCCTGGGTGCAACAAACCTATTTCATCATGAGCTCAATGCAGAAACTTGACCTAAGCCAGTAAAATGTGAAATGTAGATCACAGTGATTTTCTTTGGTTGTAAGGGTACGATACTAACTGAGTTGCATTAAATCATCTTGTTTGACGATTCTTGCATGAACAGAGTGGAGACATGAACTTAAAACACAAAAATTAACCAGAGTCAGTGAAGTGTGAAATATGGGTCACCATGACCTACATTTGTAATGAGATTGTAGTACTCATCAAGATTCATCCTCTTGCTAAGTTTAACAATTCTATGTATAAAAGTATGTATACAGGGTCCAAAAAACCTATTTGGTCATGAGCTAGATGCAAAAATCAGTGAAATTTGAAATATGTGATTTTCTTTTGTTGTAAGAGTGTGGTACTAACAGATGCATACAATCATCAAGTTTGATGATTCTTGCATGAACAGAGCTTGAGAAATAAATTTAAAACACAAATTGTAAATGTAGTGAAGCATGAAATATCTCTACTTTTGTCATCCAGGTGTAGTATTTGTTAAGATGCATCCCCTCACCAAGTTTCACGATTCCAGATATAACAGTATTTATATAGTGTGCAAAAACTCAGAGCTAAACATGAAAACTTAACCAAGAATGTGTGACAAATGTACATATGTATATAAAGTTAGCCCTCCAGGGGGTAGGTATTAATAAACCCACTCCAAACTGTTGCCTAGGACCTCGGAAGAAAGAATGGTTGAGATTCAGCAAGGCTGTACATATGTATATGCTTTTTGCCTTGTGCACACCAACTACAGGAGCAGTACAATAGGTCTCCTCTACTTTGTAGAGGTGAGCTGAAAATCCTTACTTTTTTGTCAGGAAGAGTCAGAAAATTGTCATATTATATAACTGCATTGATGTTTCAGTTTTAATTTTTCAGCTTTAATCTTGAAAAATGTGTACCCTTTGATCTATTAACTGATTGCTTGACAATAACAATTTACTCTAGAACCAAAGTGAATTGACACATTTCAAAAAGATTACAACTTTTATTTTTATCACAACCCTTTAACTATTTTTATAATGGTTGGATAAATTCAATCTTAATATTGTATAGCTTGTTAAAATAAATGTACATGTTTAAATCTAATTTCATATATATTTTGAAATGTATATTGCAAAGTATGACAATCCATGTAAGATTTGCAGGGGTTTTACATACAAATAAATTTGCGGGGTATTGAGTCTAAACATGTATTTAGTTCTTAAGTTACCAAATTATTTTTTTTCTTTAAGATTTTCTGCTGCAGATACTTGTGCTAGTCATGTTCTTATAATATTTTATTTCATTGATGTGATATTTTATTTCTGATCACTCTAGAGCACAATGTCTGGCGAGAAGAAATTCAAAGTCAGCTTCATTGAGAACTTCATGTTGAGTGGTATTGCTGCTGCCATCTCCAAGACGGGAGCCGCTCCCATCGAGCGTGTCAAGCTCCTTGTCCAGAACCAGGCTGAGATGCTCAAGTCAGGCCGCCTAGCTGAGCCTTACAAGGGCGTGATTGATTGCACCATCCGCACCCACAAGGCTGAGGGAATCCTATCCTTCTGGAGAGGCAATATGGCCAACTGTATCCGATACTTTCCCACTCAGGCTCTCAACTTTGCCTTCAAGGTTGTTATTGGTGACCTTATCAAGTGTGAGAAAGTTCATTTTTCATAGGCATTCTGTCTAGTCATTATTTGCAGATAGTGAGACATAGCAATCACTTTTCCAGCACTAACAATTATCATTTTTTAAAAAAGTCTTTTATCATGAAGTATGGTGTAATGTGCTGGAAGCACTTCAGTGTTCCTTGAAACACTTCTGTAGGCTTTTTAGTGTAAAATGGAGAGAGCAGTCTACTGGCCTAAACAAACAAAGTACCGTGAGTGAAACCCTGCTATAACATACTTCGTTATAACACAAATTCAGATATAGCACAGTTGTGGCATGGCTCCCAAAATTTTAGAATAATTTCACCAATTTCTTTAAGTACTACAAAGCTTGAGTGACAAAATAAACAAGAGTTTGATTAAATAATTTGGCAAGATGTGCTGTATTTTTCAAGAAAAAAATATCTTATCACTGCTGCAAGCTTATTTAAGAAAGATGTTGGCTCCTTAAAAAGCTGATAATTGTAAATCTAATTATTATTTAATCATCAACAATAAAGCCATTAATCTTTTTGAGTTTGTCTTCAGTGCATCCTGTGTACAATTGTTGCTCAATCCAGGGTGAAAAAATACCCAACAGATGTTTGCTCACTTACCTGGCATTCACAACCAAGCACCAAACAATGTAGTGATCTAAGCAAGTTTCTCACTTGAATTTATAAATCAGTTTATTTACCTACCTATTTAAGGGAAAACAATAGACCCCCAATGCCAGCTCCATCAACTGCCAGAGTTGAAATAAGTTTATCACCTGAATTGTCAGGAACCATTTTGGTTATTGCTACCTACATGTAGCCCCCCCCCCCCCCACACACACACACACATTATGTCCTTCATATAAGTTTTCAAGTCAGCATATGGCTATACCCATATGTTTAAAATCTGACTCAGTCCTTTTATTTTCTAGTCAAAAATACAGACATCAGCCTCAAATTACTCAAATATACACAGGTCACTTGTCATTGTAATGCTAAAGTTACATGTACTGTTTGTTGTTCAAGTGACTAGAACAGAACCATTTAAGTTGTAGGGGTGGAGGGATTTTCTTTTATAATCAAACATACTACTCCGTTTTTACTCAGCAGTAGTGCAAAGACATAGTTAGCAACACAAGTTTCAACAACTCTAGAGCTTATTTTATATATCTTTTACTCTGTCTTTTAGAGAATGACTCAACTGTTTTTTTGAAGATCACTCTTTATCCATGAAATCGAATGGTTTACTCCCAAACTTCATTGAGACTGTTTTGCACCTGCTGAATCGCTCATTTCAAGCACACTATGAGGTCAATACCCTTGACCTTGTGCACAAATTGAAGTTGAAGAATTTTACAAGCCTAAATACAAGTTTCTGTTTAGGAACTCAAAATGTCTGACTTATTCATTTTATGCATTTTATTCTTATTCAAAAATCAGTCACTTTGGACATGTTCAGCATATCTGTTTTGGAAAATAGTGTTTCATAAGTTAGAGTGTGTTAGCAAGAAATTAGGTATTTGGATTCAAATGAAATCTAGCAGAGAAATAGAAATTATGCTTCTTTTCAATGGAATAGCTATTATGGATACAATGAGATTGGTTGGTGAGTACATGTGTAATAACTATTCACACTATTCAGTTGCCAATTTTCTTATACATGTATATGTACCAATGCATGGTTCTCTGCCCAAAAAAATAAATATTAAATATGTAATCACCGTTTTAAGTATTTATCATTTAATATGCATCAATGTAAGTTGGTATATCTATCACTGAAGCCTGTATCCCCCCCCTCCCCCTTGTCTTGTATAGCTAAGACTCAAAGAGAATACACATGCAATATTTTCCTCATTTAACTGACTTGTTTGGATATTGCACAATACATTACATAGTAAGATGGCATGTTGTGGACTTCAACCAACGTGTTATACTGGGGTTTAACTGTAGTTATTTGAAAGTATACTTGCATGTAGTGATATTTTGAAGGTTTTAATGATGCAAAAGAAAAAAATGACCACACAGAATGGATAATGAAGAGAGATTTCAATAGATGTTTACGGAATTCATTTTTTATACAGGACCAACTAAAAGCCATGTTTAAGAAGAACAAGGATGACACTTATGCCAAGAAGTTCTGCAAGAACATTGCATCTGGTGGAATTGCTGGAGCCATGTCACTCTGCTTTGTCTACTCCCTAGACTATGCTCGTACTCGCCTGGCCAATGATTTCAAGTCTGCCAAGAAAGAAGGTGGTGAAAGGCAGTTCAAGGGCCTGATTGATGTATATCGCAAGACCTTGGCCACTGATGGAATTGTTGGATTGTACCGTGGCTTTACCATCTCCTGTGTGGGAATTGTGGTCTACAGAGGACTTTACTTTGGGATGTTTGACACTTTGAAGCCACTGCTGCTTGGAGAGAGTGCCAATATTGTCGCCTCCTTTGCCCTCGGATGGGGAGTTACTGTCGGTGCTGGTCTTATGTCCTACCCCATTGATACCATCCGTCGCCGCATGATGATGACATCTGGAGAGGCAGTCAAGTACAAAGGATCCATTGACTGTACCATCCAGATCCTAAAAAATGAAGGATTCATGTCACTGATGAAAGGTATCAGCCTTCATTCAATGAGTCAACTTTGATCTATATTTCTTGCACAAAAAATGTTAACTTGGAGTTTTCTAAGATCTCTTTGTGTTTACCCCAATATAAAGTTAATGAACTGAAGGGTGAAGGAAATATATTAATATATTTGCAGCTATAACTGTGAAGTATGTGAAAATTTGATATTAATCCACAATGTAATTCATATCAATGTTTCTCCTTCAGGTGCTGGTGCTAACATTTTGCGTGGCATTGCTGGAGCTGGTGTTCTTTCTGGTGCCGACAAGCTCAATGAATACTATATCAAGTGGCGTGTGTCTATGATGAAGTAACAATTGTTGCATGGTTTTTCTCAACAACAACAAAAAAATATTAACATTTTACAATAGCATGTAACTGGTTCAAAATTGTAAAGCTTGTTTCCATATTTCTCTAAATTCATGCCGTCCCTCTTTTAATTTATGTGCTATAAGGATTTGTTTACTTCATGAACTACAGAAACGGAAACATTTTTCCAGTATCTAAACTCATTTCGTATCTGTTAAACATAGATGTCTATGAACAATGTGAGCTATGAACTTTCCTTGCCTGCCAAATCATACAGTTGTTAAGATTGTTATCATTTATTCACTTACTTTATTTTGGGTATTGTGCTGTCAATATTTGTTACATCCCGTGTTACATTTAACCAAGCTCCTTGGTGATTTTATCCAATTTAGAGTTGTGCAATGTAGGATTTTCTATGCATAGTATCATACAGCTCCAAAAATATAATTTTTTGTGTGAGTTTTCTCAACATATTAAAGTTTTATCTTCCACCATACCCTCATTATCAAGTACAGCAGAGCTCCTTTTCTTGTATTAAAATGTATTTCTTTGCATGCTTCACTCTGTAGTTGATATTCAATGATAAATATTCATACCAAGATATTTTGTAATGTTAGTTAACTTTTTTCATAAGCACACATTTGTTATAGCCTGTATTAACTGTAATCAAAGATTCTTGAGGATTTTTATTCAGCTTTTTATTTTTGTGCAATTTAGGATCATAATGCTAATAGCATTTACATTTTTTTGTGCAATTCTCTGTTGCTACATATTAAAGTTTTATCTTCCACCAAATCATTATTTCTTCTTCTGTTTCACCAGCTTGACATAATTTTGTAAAGGCTTTTACAGAATTGTAGGCAGGGATTTGTGCATAAAACTGACCAATCATCATGACTAATGTTCTAAGTCTAGACTTAAGGTTAAGACCTGTGTTTGTGAAAGTGGGCACTGATTGACTAATTTTAAAATTACTACCTGATGAGACTCTGAAGTTTGAAGTGAATCTAAGTGTGAGACTGTTTTAAATGCCAAAGAGCCTGATTCCCACATTTGGTATGTACTTTCATATTTCAAAGAACTTTAAGCAATTTGAGTACAATTTATCTTGCCCATACTTCAGTAGAGTTCATATACCCATAAATGGCTTCCTGCATAATCTTCTAGTACACACAATGTAATAATTCTTGTAGCCCATCATTCAACTCCAAATTAGGCTTTAAGTGTATGAGGCTGAGGCCCTTTCATGGCTGTTTGTTAGTATTATTGGTTATGGATCTTGGGTAAATTATGTACTAAACATATCAAAGCTGGTCCAACAAATCGGAGCAAGAGTATCTTTTCAAGCTATTTGGTGCCAGAAATGTTTGTTAAAATAAATCCTAGCCCCCTCCCCCCCCCCAAAAAAAAAAATTAAATGGTCGGTCCCTAATGACGTGGAGCTAAAGTGATTCTCATCAGCCATGAAGTGGGATCAAATGCAACAACTGAAGTAGGTATGAAAGCACTAGATTAAACCAATTGAATGGGATCCATACTCATACCCACATTATATAAGGGGTTGCATTATAGTGAAGGACCATCCCATACATACTCATACCCACATTATATAAGGGGTTGCATTATAGTGAAGGACCATCCCATACATACTCATACCCACATTATATAAGGGGTTGCATTATAGTGAAGGACCATCCCATACATACTCATACCCACATTATATAAGGGGTTGCATTATAGTGAAGGACCATCCCATACATACTCATACCCACATTATATAAGGGGTTGCATTATAGTGAAGGACCATCCCATACATACTCATACCCACATTATATAAGGGGCTGCATTAGAGTGAAGGACCATCCCATACATACTCATACCCACATTATATAAGGGGTTGCATTATAGTGAAGGACCATCCCATACATACTCATACCCACATTATATAAGGGGTTGCATTAGAGTGAAGGACCATCCCATACATACTCATACCCACATTATATAAGGGGCTGCATTAGAGTGAAGGACCATCCCATACATACTCATACCCACATTATATAAGGGGCTGCATTATAGTGAAGGACCATCCCATACATACTCATACCCACATAATATAAGGGGCTGCATTAGAGTGAAGGACCATCCCATACATACTCATACCCACATTATATAAGGGGCTGCATTAGAGTGAAGGACCATCCCATACATACTCATACCCACATTATATAAGGGGCTGCATTAGAGTGAAGGACCATCCCATACATACTCATACCCACATTATATAAGGGGCTGCATTAGAGTGAAGGACCATCCCATACATACTCATACCCACATTATATAAGGGGCTGCATTAGAGTGAAGGACCATCCCATACATACTCATACCCACATTATATAAGGGGCTGCATTAGAGTGAAGGACCATCCCATACATACTCATACCCACATAATATAAGGGGCTGCATTAGAGTGAAGGACCATCCCATACATACTCATACTCACATGATATAAGGAGCTGCATTATAGTGAAGGACCATTGTATACATTCTCGTACTCGCATTATATAAGGGGCTGCATTATAGTGAAAGACCACTATACAACTTCATATCTACAACATCCTGGACACGTTTAAAAATTTGTGCATATTATTTCATTCTGCAAGATGACTCCCATCACCTAACCATAAAAAACCGATTCCAACAAAATTTGATACTGTTCTTCAAATGCACAAGGTCTCAATAATTGTCAATGTTTAAGGTGCATTATTTGACAGTTGTGATCCTTAGACATTGCATATACCATGGATTCAGGCAGAGTGGAGGGGTGCAAATCCGATTATTAATAAATTGTTACCTATCCTTTTGGTTTGGTGTGGTTTGGTGTTTATGGCATAGCAACACAAGAAGGTTATTTAGTTCTGAAGCAGTTGGAGTAAAGTGCCTTGTCCAAGGACACCCCATGGTAGCTGACACATGCTGATCCGATGGTAGAATTTGAACCTGCACCCTTTAGGTTTCAAGTCCAGTATGCTAACCACTGAGCGACTATAACTCCTTATCCTTTATGGAAAAGAAGTTATTAGAATAGTTGTAAAATAAAATGAAGTATTATTCCCACGGATGCAAGCAAATAGCAAGTTACATGACAGACTTGCCGAGATAATGTTAGTTGAACAAAACATCATTTTAAATCAAAATTTGCATTTGTGAGCTGAAGCATTAACAACAGCAGCGACATTTGGGTTTGATATCACTCATCTGGATCACTAAAACAGACCATATAATTAGGCACTCGTTACAAGTTTTTTTCTAGCATATTTCCTTATGTAAACTGTCTAGAATCTTTATATCTTGGTAATATATGCTGATCATTTGAATATAAGCAAATACTTAATGTAGTATAAGAGAAATTCTTATGTAACATGCCAGTTAATAGCTGTCAATAGGTTTAGTGAATGGCCTCGTTTATTTGTACAAATTGTATCCTATATCAGCATTGTATTTTGCCTTTTTAAGTCGAAGCGTTTACCATTTTCATAAAATTCTTTGTAAAGATAGTCTTCAGACTATCAAAGCTATCCAGATGCCAGAGCCTTGATCAGTATGATTGTAAAGATGTTGTGCCCTCATCAGTACGATTCTAGAGATGTTGTGCCTTCATCAGTATGATTGTAGAGATGTTGTGCCCTCATCAGTATGATTGTAGACATGTTGCTCATAGTCCAACTCATCTGCAATCTTAGTCATAATGAACTTCCACACCAATTTTTATGATTTGTTTCGAGATGCAGCCTCTAGAGAGTTGGACCAATAAATATGTCCAAATAACGATATTTTTCATTGTCGAGATAGATTTATTGCTCTAATGTGATATTTGGAGTGCAATCATATACGTTATTGCAGGGTAGTACTCATTTTTTTTCAGTCAATTTACCACTGACTATGGAAAAGTGACTTGTCCTAACCAACCCTTTACTAGTCCCATTTTTCATCTTCATAAATTTGCATCTTCCTGCAATGGCTACATATATAAAATCTGGTCATAAAGTATTTGAAAATATCATTGTAATTGAAAGTTTTTGTACATTTGATCTTTGATCCCTCTCAGCGACTTGGCCAATAATGATCCCCCTCTTGCACAGGGGTAATGTTAAAGCTACTTCCATGCCTAAGGTTATGCTCCACAGTTTTCACAAAATTTCACTTTCTGGCATGTACGTAATCTGTGTTGAAAACTGCAAAAAATGGGGACTTTTTCATCTTGTATATGATTCCAGATACAATTCTCTATCAGTAGCTGGTGATTTTATTGTATTTTTTACTCAAATATATTCTGCACTTATTTAAATCCAGTTTGTGAACTAGCAAAAATGCTTCAAAAATGTCTTAAATTTGGTATATTTGCCTGTCCATATTCTGTGTGAAGACTGAAGTACCATAAATTCTAAGGATCCTTAATTTGGCTTTCTCAAGACAAAATTTGAAGACAATCTGACTGGCTAAGCAGTTTTTATTTCATCTCACACATTTTTGCTTTCTAAAACTGGGTTTTCACTCCGAGCATATATTTTCTCATTCAATTCATGGTAATTTCACTTGAGCTAGATACTCGAAGCATCTGGTACATATTGAATGCTGAAGTATTCCCAGGTTATTTGTTAAATATACAATTCAAAAGGTCATATGTCTGGATTAGCTTTTTCTGTAAAAACTGAACCCTTTGCAAAAGGGTGAAACTGGTAAGGAACCTCATCAAGGCTTTATATTACATGTTTGCTGCCCCAACCCACACACACTCTCTGACTGACCCATGGAGTTGTAATACCAACCCACACAAACCCTCAGACTGACCTTTACTTAATGTGCACTCCTCATGAGAATGCATATACAAAGTTTGGTAAAAAAATATTCAATAAATGTCACTCTAATTATACTTTGTGTATATTTTAACTTTGATCTCCTTCCAGGGGATGCATTCAAAAATCATACCCTCTTGCAGATGGTCACCACATGGTCAAGAAGCAGTTACAGACAAATGTATGGACAGACAGACAGAGAGAGGGAGGGTATTACAACATCCCTGATGATTTTTTAAATAGTATGTGGATACATATGTAGGTTAAGGTATGACTGTATTGCACTTTTAATCATTAGGTACTAGATTATAGATTGTAATGCAATGTAATATGTCTGTGTTTGTACATGTGATGTATTGTTGTATGGTCACACAGTTTTGAATAACTGACCATTTTTTGCCTGTTTTAGTTGCCTTTTTGCCAAAATAGTAGCTAATTTTGATTGTTAAAATTCTCCAACATATGCTAGTCTTACCAGAAATGGTACAGGGCATATGCATGAACTAAAAAAAGGACCATAATTTTACTTCAATGTATTGGTGCTGTAATTATGAAGTTTAAAATAGATGATGAAGTTGTCTTTAATTTACTTGAAACTTATTTTTCGTTGGAAAGTTAACTTTTTTCATATGATGATAATTAGATAAAGTTAATTGACTAGATTAAAGGGTGTATTTAGAGAGATTTTTATTTGATTGACTCTCTTTCTGTTTTGAATGAACCAATTGATTACTGATATGATCTACCACCTGTAGTTTAGAAACAAACTGACCCCAGATGATCATCACTAATTATTGGCTTACTTATCTGTACTTGATTTAAACATTTATTGTATTTCAATCTCAGTAAATAAAGCAATTCTTCGTTTGTCCTCAATGTTTAGGAAGTCATATTTCAGTGTGACATACTTGCTCATACTAAAAGTTAATTCTGGACTGTGTGTTACTATTATCATGGTTAAGAATGGTTCAGAGAGAAAATGCTTATCTGAAAGAGGATGGTACCAGAAAAAGGATGTGTGTTGATCTTACAAACTAAATAAGAACTTTTTTATTTTTGAAAAACTGTGCTTGTCCAGGACTAAACTTTTGCTATCAGGCACTTGTTCAACAGATATCAACTAGGTACTGGGCTATCCTAATTGTACAGCTCTGAATTTAAATGTTGCACAATTGTAGACCAAACAAAATTGGGGGGAAAAAAACGGGGGAGTTCTAGGATTCTAATTTCATTTGTATCATATTTACAGAATGTGCAAGTTTCTTAATTTTGAGTCTGTGCTTGAGTTTTGTGCTGAAAAAAGTTTAAATCTGGGCCTGGGTAACATAATTAATTAGGGTAGATATGGCTTATCAGGTATAGAAAAAAAATTTGAATCTAAAGTTGTCCCTGGCCAACCAGGTTTGACAATCTAGCAGATGTTTCTGCTTGCCTGATAAATTACTGCAGTTGAGGTTTCCCTCCAGATTGCTGTAATAAAAATTATTTACAACATATATGTACAGAGAGATAGAGAGAGTGGATTGGACAAATGTTATCGAAGTCAGCTTGCTTTTGGGAGATTTGATCTTGCCCAAAGATACAACAACATAGTATCACAATGAAAGTTCAAAAATAGGTAAAATAAAATATGGGATGGTTTTTTAAATTGTGTTATATTTATTTTACAAATAAACATCTGGACTTTGAAAGCTTACGGCAATAATTGAAGTTACCAAAACAGATATATCAATAGTACATGAATTGATAGATATATAGAGATAAGAAAAAAAGAAGGGTTTGAATTGATAGATGGAGAATATAATGCATATCTCCGTATTACTGATAATATGGTCTTCAGTCCTGCTAATGAAAATGTGTTACAAGTCTACACAGTAAAATATGTTACAAGTCAACACAGTAATTCATTCTAGATCTTCAGTGTAACAATAATCAACAGGATTCACCCAGAAGGGTTGGCAGTATTGATCATTTTTAAGAATAGTTTTTGACTGTCTCACCTTGAGAAAAATGGTTGCCTGGCATTAATTTCTAGTTGTCCCAAGCTCCTAGGGAATGGATTTTTCTGCACCTGGCTTATGACTGATCTTATCTGAGATCTTGACTATGTATGCAGAATTCATTTTAAACTGCATCATTGCACCATTGACCCTAGTTTTTAATTCTGACACAAGATAGTTGCCTCTATGGCACCTGTAGGGCACATAAAAAATACACCAGACAGTAATGATAAAAAGGACACCAGATAGTAATGATAAAAAATCTTTACAATTGATTTTAGACTGACTAATCAAGTGCATCTGAAGCTAGCTTTCTGAATAAAGTGCATTCACTGGCAAAGAAGAATAAAATGATCAATTTCATTGGCTGACTGAAATATGTCTTGCCAAGATTAATTAGCTAGGGAACCAATCAAGAACACACAGTTGATGATCATGGATAGAAAATGTAAAAATGAGATGATGAAATCTTCAGCAAAAACACTGCTGCATTTATTTCCAAAGAAGCATACAGTGAGGATAGAAATTATAGATTTAAATGTTCCAAACAATATCTAGAGAGGAAACATTACTCAAGCATACAGAATTCAAATTCCTGTATGGAAGGCTTGTGGCAGGGCAGGCTGATATGTTATAAATTATCTTGAATAAAGAATAAACAGGTAAGAATATTTGCAACTCCTGTTTGTTACTAACAGACCGCACTTTTTGGCCTGGTAGAGGCCTTGGGTCACACCTTTTCCATTTGTGGAATGAGCACTAGCATGCTTTTTATACCAAGTTTAATCAAAGACTTTAGAAATAAAGCCTATGCAGTAGTAACAAGCATTTGCTGATGGATGCACAACACAAGAAGTCGATGCAGAACAGAAACAGGAATATACCATGAGCCTACTTGGGTTATGGCCAGGTATTCAAATAAGAAGGCCAGGGCCTTCATGTTGAGCCCACACTCACATTAATAAAAGTGTAGAGCCCATTGCTGCTGTGGTGGAAAAGTGACTGCTGTATCTTGCTTTTGTTTAAAATGATATCAGTGACAATTACATATATAAAATTCCTATTCTTTTTTTGGTGGCAGGCCTGTAAACTAACTTTATAGAGAGTAGTATGGTCTTCATTAATTAATCACGCCAGAGCACAAAAAGTCTCCAGGACACTTGTAGTAGGAGGGTGTAAAAAAAAAAATGTATGATGGCATCTTTAAGTTTCTTTAATTATCATTGCTGGATTGTTGAGAGTCACTGTCTGTGTAAGTGGAAACCAAGCTAAGAGCCCCATGTCCTGTCACAAGAGACAAATTATCATTTGCATCTGTTTGATGCAACTCATCACAACTGACAGCCGAAGAACAATCCTTAATTTTGTCTATCTGCTTAGAATCACTTCCATCCGGAATACATTTTTTATCACTGGCATAACCTGATTCTGTTTTAACATCATTTCCAATATCAGTTGAGTCCGCACATATAGGTGCACACATATGTATATATTGGTATCCATAATTCTTCATGTTATCATCAGAAATATCGGTCTCCATAGTAACAGTCTCAGTTTTCTTCAAGTTATTTTCAGCAGTATCAGTTTCCACGGTATCATTATTTGTATCTCTGGAATCCGACTTTAGACATTTTGTCCTTTGTACTTTTGTCACTGTTGACAATTTCCTCCTGATACCTAATATATTCTGTGTTAAAAATTTGGATGCACAAAGCTGGGTATCAAATGCCAGGCTTCCAACTGTTGGTGAACTCAATTTGCTCTTAATGAGATCCAGTCTGCTTTTAGGTGACTTGGCAGTAGAGTTCTTAGCCCTCGAGGAGAAAAATGGCTTGTTTTCAATTTCTCTTCTTTTTTGTAGTTGCTTCTCATCATAGGCTGCAAATGGAAAATATAATGCATTCAAAAAGAGTCTACACAAATGCCATACAAATTAAGAAAAATTGTGAATATTTTTTCTTACCTGTCTAATTAACTAGTATTGGGATGTTACTTTCCAAATATTTCAGATGAACAAGAATATGGGTTCTATTTTTAAAATTTTCTTGAAGTTAATGTTAATCCTTGCTGGGTTACATCAAGAATAGTTTTTACTTTTCTCACATTAATCTTTAAAAAAAAGAGAAAACAAGATTTGCTCTATAAAAAAAAATCAGACACAAATAAGATGATAATTTGCAATAGCTGATAATTTTTGTATTTATACTAAATGAAGCATGAGGATCTCAACTACTGTCCTATCTTCATCCATATTCTTGAAACTATATCAAAAGTAAACAGATTTTGATGATCTTGGACTTCAGTAAAAATAACACAAGAATCCTACATTTTTTAACTGGCTTTGGTTCTTTCATTGCCTAGTGAAAGGAAATTATTGTAAATTATGTTTCTCCAAGAATGCATACCTGATTACATTTACATTAGGATTTTAACTTTCTGCATGTCTTAATGATAGTAGCTTCAGTAATGTTTTGGACATATGTTAAAACATAGAGGAGTTGAGCTAGGTAAAAGCCCACAAAAGATTCCACTTGGGACACAATGTGAGTGATGGAGGCTTATGGATCAAAATTGGCCAATCAATTAGAAAGAGCCTTGTAAGGGCATACATCTTCTCTCCCATGGTGATTTAAAGTGTCCGAAATCATAAAGTGACAGCTCTTAAAAGATGGCGCTAATTTGTTCTCTAAAAACAAGAGTCCATTGAAGGGACTGATGCTCTACTGGGCAAAAAGAATTTCCAGGAATTTGAGATAAGACCATTTCTTCGTTTTAACTATCCAATGTTGAAACCATCTCTGATATTCTTCAGCGAAAACAAAATTTTCAAATTAGTTGCTATTGTGCACATATTGGATATCAGCTGGCACCATTTTCATTTCCAAGTAGACACCTTTAGAAGCATTTTGGTAAAAACCTTATGTCATAATGATTATCCATTCAGGAGCAGTGACAAGATTTTTAAGACAGTTGTTGTGGCAGTCATATTGGATGTACGACTGGCACTATTTTTATTTAGAACCAACTAGGTATCATAAGAACTCTACTGGTGAAAACCCTATGTTGATATTGCCATCCATTTGGGAGGAGTAGAGATAATATTTTCAAGATATGACTTTCCATTCCGGAGTAGCAATAACAAGATTTTCAAGATGGCTGCTGTGGTGGCCATATTGGACATCAGATTGGCACCATTTTCATTTAAGACCAACTAAACATCATAAGAAGTCTTTTAGTGAAAACCTCATGTTGATGCAACAATCCATTCAGGAGGAGTAGTGAAAACAAGATTTTCAAGATGGGCACTGTGTGGCAGCCATATTGGATGTCAGATCAGCACCATTTTCATTTAAGACCAACCATCATAAGAAGTCTTATAGTGAAAACCTCACATCAATATGACTTTCTGTTCCAGTAGAGTTGTGATAATAAGATATTTAAGATGGCTGCTATGGTGGCCATATTGGTTGTCAGATTGGCACCATTTTCATTTAGGACCAACTAGACATCATATGAAGTCTTTCAGTGTAAACCCCATGTTAATATGACCATTCATGTAGGAAGAGTAGCGATAACAAGATTTTCAAGATGGATAACAAGATTTTCAAGATGGCTGCCATGGCAGTCATATTAGACATCAGATCGGCACCATTTTTATTTAGGACCAACTAGACATCATAAGTTTTTTAATGAAAACCTTATGTTGATATGACCATCCATGTAGGAGAAGTAGCAATAACAAAATTTTCAAGATGGCTGCCATATTGTATGTCCGAGCAGAAGCATTTTCATTTAGGACCATCTAGATAATGGGATGAATGTGTGTGTAAAGTTTCATGGCAGTCCTCCAAGTAGTTTAGGACGAATAGCGATAACAAACTTATTCTAATGGATGGACCGATGACGGACGACACACCATCCCATGAGCTCTTCTGGTCTATGAATAGTAGAGCTAAAAAAAAACAGCAAAAGAAATGAGCCAGTTGCACAATTGAAACCTATAAAAGGAATGATGTTGTTGTCCTTGAACCAGCACAAGAAGACACAAGGCTTTCTCTCGTACGCCTACAAAGTGAAGGACTTCATAGCTTCTGTGATTCTCTCTATGACTGAAGGTTTTAACTTCTTTCTGTGTAAGGCCTTCCTGCCAAGAGTCAAGTGTGAAGGTAAAGTCTTTCAGGGCAGGGATGGAAGACCTGCATTCTCAGCTAATTGAGTATGTTGGGAAACACCTGAATATTTCCTGGAAAGGTCTTTCACTAGATTGAGTAGGTCGATGATACAGAATTTATCCCATCTGAAAGGGGAAACAAGTTTCACCTTGCAGTTCTGAACATTATTTTCTAAATCACACAATTAACACTGTGGAAATGAAAGCATAACCTAGGATTTCATCACATGTGATCGACAGAGTGACCACTGCACAGGCTTCTGAATCCAGGACAGGAGACATAGTGGCTGGTAGCTTGTAATTCCACCTGGTCACAAAGAGATCAACAATCAGTGTATGACTGCCCCTTGATAATGAATGGACTAGCACATAAAGTCTACCAAGAACATACCTATTCTGAACAGTGATTTGATAAAAGAAGCATGATCACAGAAAATCCCAAACCAGAACACAGTTGTGGAGGGAACTGATTAGGCCTGATGTGTCATCCTGCACAGTGTAAGAGGCAACTATAGGAGCCAGCCTTTTTTGTCCAGGGATGCATTCCATGATGTTCGAGCTGAAAGGTCTTGTCCTTATTAAAAGTCTTGTGGTATATATAAAAGATTTGACTTTGTATTTTAAGGATTTTACCATTTTTTGCGTTTATTGTTTGGATAGCTAAACTTAATTGGCCCTATACAGCCAGGATGGTGCTGATATGCTCTTAAACCCTATACATACATACATACAGAATTGTCTGATATTACGAGGAGAAATCTTTCTGCAGAACAGATTCTGCCATGAATGAAAGGCATTGATTATGGCCATCATTTTCAGGATATATATGCGACGGACTGCAGTGAAGCAAACCAACAGGGGGCAACCCAACCTTGTGTGTTGGTGCAATACAGACCATAACCTTCAGTTGAGGGGTTTCCAGAGGAACTAATGCTGATAGCCAATGCTGCCACTAAAGCAGGAAGTACTTTTATGCCGGCCGACATTTGAATATGATGATCAAAATAACCAGAAATAGAGCACCACTGTGCTAAACGAGCTATTTGCAAGGGAACATGAACAGCTGGACCAGATGAAAAAGGTCTGTGGCTCCAATGAAGAGTCTAAGGAGTTGTGGAAATCCAAGTCCCCTTGAAGACTGACTTGGTGAGATCGACAACCTGTGCAATGCATTTTGAGGGAAGATGCACTAAATTGATATGCATAAAACATTTCATGCCTAAATGGACAAAAATGTTGAGAGCGAGGAATGTCTGACTTCTCCCTGTTTACAATAAAATCCATCCAGAAAAGAAGAGAAAGTAACTGGTTCCTATCTTGTACCTGAATTGAACTTGCAATGAGTATTGCATGATATTGTCCAAGTATGCCAGCATCACCGTTTTCAAGGTCAACCTGAAGTGGGAGATGATGCAGCCACCCATCTTGGCGAATGCCAATAGACTGAGGCTAAGTGTGAAAGGAAACACATGAAAAATGAAAAACAGTTCCCAAGAAAGTGAACCTGGGGCACCTGCATGATGAAGGGTGAACTAGGATGTGAAAATATGCATCTGTAAAACTGGGAATGACAGCAAACTCATCTCTTCTTAGAGAAAGTCTTATCGACCGGGCTGTCTCCATCTTAAACTTGGGTGTTGCTCTGACTTTGAGAAGCCCACTCAAATTGATCACAAAGCTTTCCATTTGCTTTTGGCGTTAGAAAAAATGAGAATAGAAACCCCCAGAGTCCGGCTTGTGAATATTCTCCACTGTCCACTTGGTGAGCAAAGTATGAATCTCCTCCGATAAGAGCACTTTCTCTGTGTCACTTCGGATTTCTGTCATAGAAGGAGAGATGAAAGGGGAGGAGGATGAGTAAACAGAATTTGTAATCCCTCTCAAACAAATTCGCTCACCCATTTGATGTTTTGGAACAGATCCATTAAAGCCAATTAAAAGTGAAGGAGTTTGGTGTCTATTAGGATCTTGTCAGCAGGCAGAAAGGATGACAAATCACTGTCATTTGCTTGGAAGGAGAAACTGGATTTCCAATCCCCTTTTATTGGATGATTTTCTTTGCTGGGAAGACTGCTGTCAACAATATTGCTGTTGATTAGAGCCCCTTTGCTTTTCCTTCTGGCATCTGGCATCTCAATGTTGAGAGTGAGACTAATGCTGATGAAAGGAGGAGGAAGAAGGATGGGCAAGTTGGAGAGGCAACTCCTGTGTAAGTAAAGTCATAATCAAAAAGGGGCCGTAACTCAATTACACTTGCCAGAAAAGGGTGAAAATCATACTTGACATAGTTCTTATCAATGTAAAACCTCGTTTAGTCCTTTAAAAGCTATTAAGTGGAAACAAAATTGTGACTGGGCAGGATGAATGGACATGGGTAACACTACATACCCCCTCCATAGATATGCCAGAGGTATTAAAATGGACAAAAAGGTAAAATCTATAGTAACTGAAATCACAGTAAGAAGCAGAATACAAGAATAAAATAAGGTTCAAGCACAGAATGCCGCAAAAGAAACATCACTAAACGTATACATACAATGAAAAGAAAACAGCATGGTCGGAGACTAAGTTCAAAACTGTGAAAAAATACAAACATTTAAAGATGAAAATTTTAAAATGAAGCCCCAAATTGCTTCATGTAGGGAGCCAATGATAAAACAATACCAACTTTGTAAGCAAATGCCAAATATTTTATAAGATATCCAGAGGATTTTGGGAAGTGACATGCAATGCTATATGTACAAAGTAAAAGCTGAAACCGATAAGCAACTGGTATACAGGAAGTCACCCAGCTGAGACAGGGAGGTAATCAAAATGGTATATCAGAAGAGTTTCATCCCTTAGATACTATTATTATAGTCTCTCTCTCTCTCTCTCTTGTCTTTTCAGGAGGTAGCAGAAGTTAAAATCTGAAAGTAAATATGATTGGGTAATGTATTTGAGGAGAAAAATGTCAGAGACTGAGACTTACCTCAAGTATAATATATATTTTGCAGTGTTTTGTTTCAGTCTCCTGCTCAAAGTATTAACAATACAAATTCTTGACTGTGGGCAGGTTTCAGAAACTTGGATCAACTGTTACTTACACTGTACAGTGCTGTATTTTATTAAGCCTGCCAGTTTGATATCTTCCTCTTTTTCTTGTAGCAAGGCAATGTCCAGTGATGACTTTTCTAACAGTCTCTTGTCAGTTTCTTTTGCAGTTTGAATAGCTCTCTTCTCACTCTAAAAAAAGTAGAAATAACTTCATTATTTTTTTTGGCAAGTATAAATCATGCGAGACAATAACAGCAGAGAACAGTTCTAAATTCTGATTGTTGGAATTTTTGTCCTGTGAATACTTTGACACAAGACATAAGAGAGCTATGGAGAGGTCATTAACGTAAGAAACCTTACTAAATCACTCTAAACATGCAGCATTAACATCTCATGCAAAGTCATTGTTAAATACCATATTATGTTTCCTGGTGACATTATTGCTAGCAAAACTTGAAATAAACTTTAACATTTACTGATGTTTTCATACTGTGTGAGAGGAGGTGTTTCACTTCCCATGGACTTCGATAATGAGGCCAGTAATGAACTCTTACAATGACATTCTTATGCAAAATTTTTGTCATACAAAATTTGGTTTAAAAACAAATATTCAACAAGAGTTTGGTTTGGTGTTTTACAGGACAGCAACACAAGTAGGTTCTTTAGTGCCAAGGCCATTGGTGGAAAGAGACTTCAACAAGAGTATTGCAAATAGCACGGGATATGCCTGTCTCATGACCTTATCCTTGCTAATGACTGCAACTGCTGAGCTAGGGACTTGACTACTGTATGATAAGACCTGGATAAAGTTTCATCAAAACATCTGTTGGGGTAAAAAAAAGTGATAGCCTGGATAAGGAAACAGGTCACTGACTTACATTATCCCTTGTTGTGACCTTGACCTTTGGGTCAGGGGGTATGACTGAATACACAAAACATTGTCAAGTTAAGATATATAACAGGCTAAAGTTTCATTAAAATATCTTCATTGGTTCAAAAGCTATACCTGTACATGGATAGAGGTCAACAATTTATATTTTCCCTTGCCGTGACCATGACTATGAGGCAGAGAGCATCGCTATGACATGTGGCACATTGTCTAGTCATAATATATCAAGTTTCAATACAATACCTTCAATAAAATACCTTCAGTGGTTGAAAAGTTATACTGCAGACAACGATACAAGTCACAGAATTAATTTTTCATCGATATGACCTTCATGCTGGAGTAGGGGGCATTGTTATGGTACGTGACACACCGTCTATACATGATATGCAATTGGTTACAGTTTCATAAACATCTCTTCAGTAGTTCAAAAATTATATCCTGGACAAGGATACAGACACAGAATTACATTTTGCCTTGCCGCAATCAAAGTATGAGGCGTGGCTATGATACACAACACACAGTCTATTCATGATATATAACGTGAAAAAAGTTTCATTAAAATATCTCAAGTGGTTCAAAACTTATACTCTGGACAGGATACAACTCACAACATTACATTTTAACATTACATTTTGTCATGCTGTGACCTTGACCTAGAGGTAAGGGGCATGGCTATGGAATTAAACACACTGTCTAGCCATGATACATACTTGGGCAAAGTTTCATTAAAATATCTTCAGTGGTTCAAGTTATACTCCAGATAAAGATAACGGTCACAGAATTAAATTTTCATGATTATAAACACATGTCTAAATAAGATCTGTGCTGCTGTTATGTACAAATTTTTTTTAACCAGTGTAGACTGGTGGCGTTTGTTTGGGCAGAGGTAACTAAAGAGCTGTCAGTTACTGATTTAGCTTTGCATAAAATCTATTAGTTTATTTTCCCAGCATTTCCATACCAAAAAGTTTAAGTATAATAGTTCAACAATTTATGTCAGCAATTGGGGCATACAAATCTGAAAACATTCTGCACATGCAATGCACAGTCAGTATTGATGTCATATTAGTGAACCTATACAGAACAGTCAGAGAGAGTGAGAGAGAGAGAGAGAAGTTTTCCTAACAGCCATGATTTATTCCAAAATTAAACTGAGGAGTTGGCAAAAACTCATATCTATTTTGACTACAAAATGTAATCATAATATTTTACAAATAGTACCATGAAAGGCACAGTATGTGCCCGCCCTGTGTTTAATAGTCCTCTATGGAAATGACTGACATTTCTGTGCATAAACCATTTTCTTATTTCAGTCAGAGCACCTGTGACCTATGACCAGAAAATGGATAGCCTTCTTCATTACCCTAAGAGCAAGCCATCCACAAAGTTTGCTAACTGTAGATGGTGGAGAACTTGAATTATTGTGTAGAAACAATTTTTCTTCTTTTGGTCCCCGTGACCTTGACCTTTGAATTTTTTACTCTAAAATCAATAGGGTCCTTCTTCACACCAAATGCAAGCTATCCAAAAAGTTTGGTAACTGTAGATGAAGGAAAATATAAGTTATTGTGCAGACAACATTTTTTGTCCTTCAGTCAGTGGCCTTGACATTTGATTGAAGACCTTTGACCTTTTCAAATCAAAACTGAAAGGGTTCTTCTTTACCTCAAGTGGGTGCTATTCACAAAGCTTGGTAACTGTAGATCGTGAAGAACTTGAGTTATTGTATAGAAACTATTTTTCTTCTTTCAGTCAGTGACCTTGACCTTTTAACTTTTGAGCCCGAAATTGATAGGGTTCTTCCTTACCCCAAAACATGCATCCACAAAGTTGGGTAACTGTACATGGTAGAGAACTCAAGTTATTGTGGGGAAACAAACTTGGTAACATATGGACGGATGGACAGACATCATAATATGATGGCTGTATAATAAGGGAAGGCAAGAGGTCTTGAAAATTGATGTCTACTAGGAAAATCTTTTCAAAGAGATTTTAATCTATGAAGGAAAAGAAACAAATCTTTCAGAAAATTTTCAACCTCACTTCCATGCTGGTAAATTCAAAATGTCATTTATTCAAGTCTATACTGCTATTTAAAATACATGATAAACAGAAGAAATAATTCTTTTGTGGCTTGCAGTTCTCAAACTGGTTAAGTACCTCATTAGCAATATTTGCTATATTTTTTGTTTCTATCAACGCTAAAAGATTTGTCATAGGACATGTTTCTCCTTTAACAACAGGTAATGACTTACCCTAAATTTGTTTCTTGCCACTTTATTCAACAAGTAGTCGTCCTTCCACTCACTTCTCCTGTATTCAATTTGACCCAGACCCATAATAACAGCTTTTCCCTTCTGCTGGTCATCTGTACCATGCTCCAGTTTGAACATGGCATCTGTAGCCAACTTCTTTTGAGTGGCTTTGTCTGAAAAGCAAATAAGTATCGGAGGATACTGTGGATTTGGATCAACTATAGCATTTCCAACTGTACTGCTGAGGCAAAACATTTCCTTCTCAAAGCTTTTAAAGCATGCTGTAGTCTCTTTCAGAAACTCACTAAAATAAATACTCTTAATTTTGGGGTCATCTGCCTGATAGAAACTCAGCTTGCATACACTTTCTGCTCATTTTAATAAAAAAAATGGACGATGAAGCAGACAACATGACCCCATATAGTGGTAGCTCAGCAGCAACTGTCAACATGCATGTGCATACTGATTCTCTAGCTACTTTTAACATAAGTATGTGTTGCTTAGCCAGAGTTGCATCAGTTGTGGGCTTTGTGAATATTGCTGTCTTTGAAACCTCTATACTCACCAGATATGTATGTTTCTCTTCCAAATATACTCACTTATAAGTCAGTTCCATATACAAACAACAAAGATCCTGAACTGCTGTCACATAATGCGGTGACATATCAGAGTCTATCTTGTTTGCTCTACTGATTAGTCCTAACAAACTGCAGAGACCCAGATCTGCTGGTGTATTATGCGATGTGTAGTTGGCAGTTGGATCCGACTTATAACCAAGTATATACAGTATAAAGGTATCTACAGTACAGCTCACGTGATTTTTCGGAACCCCATGCTTTGCGGTGGGGGTGGAGAGTGAGTGGAGAGGATTAAGAAAAACCCCTCCACCATCACTCCACGCGACCTGACAGAGTTGCCGTGGCATCTCACGGAGAATAGCCCTGCACACCACGCTTTCTCACGGAGTCGCATCCAATCACCACCGCGGAGTGGATGTGGTCTTGATAATATGGGCGTGGTTTACTGTTTATCACCCATGCAAGCATAGGTTGAGAGAGAGACCGGGGGGGTGGGGGGGGGCACATTGTTTTCCCTCTGGGGAGCAATTTGCTAACTTTTTGATACTGAAAAAAAAACATAGTCATTCGGTTAATTATAAATATTTCCTTGTTCTAACAAAGATAATGTATGATACATAGTGCCAAATCATATTTTAGATGATGATAACATAATGACAATGCCTTGCAAACTGTATTAATACTACATTTTGCGCAATGAATCTAAAAAAAACTTCTTCAATAGTATGTTATCGGAATCGAAACATGCATTCATATCCTTATTTCTTTTTCAGTAAACGCAATACAAAATTTTAATGATCATATGAAAGTCAGTGATATTGTACTACCTGCAATGAAAAGAATGATAAACATCGAACAAATTAATAACAAAGCTGCAATCATACCTGACTGAAGTGAAACAAAATTGCACAAGTTCCGATGGTTACTCCATGCATGAGTACTCATTCACATACTGTGCGAATTTTTCTGACATCCAATCGTTTAATTAAAGCATTATTAAGATTTCACATCATTATTTTATTTTAAACTGTACTATTTTGCATTAATTACCAAAGTAGCGGGTTTTTAAAAAATCACAAATTGTCGCAAAAGGTCATCCTAGATACATGTAGTTGACACGTGCAGTAACCTAGCACAGGAGAAGCCATCAACACTGCTTGTTTTCTTTGATATTGACGTGTTAATTTCATCTGATAACTGTTAACCTAAAAGTACAACAGCAGTGCTTCTGTGGGTTTGCTTTCTTTGCCACTGATTTGACAAACTTGCGCATCAGATGAAATTAATGTTTAACTTTTTCTTTTCTGTTCGTTTTCCTATTGCATAATACAGAAAAATAAGATGAATAATTTTAGATCATCAATTCTTCTTAGTAAAGTCCCCCCCCCCTCTCTCTCTCTCTCATAAAATATGGAATCCAAATCACTACTGCACAAGTTATCATAAACTGAAATCTGGAAAAGTTTGCAAGTGGTAAGAAAAGTAATACTGTACTAGACATTATAGCGTAATAGAGGGGGAAAAAAGAAACAAATTTTCCCATCGGTGGTTGCAAACTCACGACCTCGTGCTCCAATATCAAATGTGTGTGTGTGACACACACTCTATCCATTAACAATAACTGTTTTTAGTAAAGACCCCTCCCCACCTCTCTCTCTCTCTCTCATAAAATATGGAAAACCAAAGCACTACTGCGCAAGTCATCGTAATCTATTACTATTAGAAACTTCTTTTTTTGTGTGTACATGCTTCAGTAAGAGTTTAAGTATTCCATGATTGGCTAGCTTTCTTCAATTAGCAGCCTCATCATTCACACTAAGCCAAAAAGATGTTCCTGCCATTAAAGTTTTTCGTGATTCTGCTTATGTTTTGAAGAGTTTTTCACTAATGAGAGTTTCAAAAACAATGCTAAAATGCTTATTAATGTTAACCAAAATTTTTCTTTTTCGCTGCTTGACATGTCGACATT